>RJWM01003816.1:0-108588 GCA_004363535.1 Dasyprocta punctata
GCCTGCACAGACTTCTCCACGGCAGAGCTGGTGGACTTCATCCTGGCCTTCCTCATCCTGGTGTTCCCGCTGCTGGCCACCATTCTCTCCTACGGACACATCAGCCTGGCTGTGCTTCGCATCCCCTCGGCCACGGGCCGCTGGAGAGCCTTCTCCACCTGCGCCTCCCACCTCACCGTCGTCACCATCTTCTACATGGCCATGATTTTCATGTATGTCCGGCCCCAGGCCATCGATACTCGGAGCTCCAACAAACTCATTTCTGCTGTGTACACTGTGCTTACGCCCATGATAAACCCTTTGATCTACTGTCTGAGGAATAAAGAATTTAAGGATGCCTTGAGAAAGGCTTTGGGCTTGGGTCAAGCTCCACAGCAGGACAGCTAAGTGTCCTTGAGTCTAATTTGTACTGATACAACATCTGCTCTGAACACTGATGCTCTTCAAATTTTAAATGAGACTTAACAAATCTACGGAACTATCCACAGTAAAACCCTTCATCTGGAGGTTTTCAGGAAGGGTCCATGCTCATGGAACCAGATCCCAGATGGATCAGGAATTAGGGGCTTCTCTCTTGCTTTTCCTGGTTGGCTCCAGAGGAACAGTCTCCTCGCCAAGACATGATCTCCTTAGCAGATCACAGCTCGGTGTCTTGAGGTGTTTGTGAATATAATCATGAAGCATTTACACTTACATGCTCAGCTTCATTGGTTCAATATGCTGCAGAGGGGAATCCTCGCTGTTTTTGCATGCACCAGTTCATGCCTTCTCCCTGCTGTGTGATGTGCATATGCATCAACATCCACTTGTGTACTTCCTTGTTGATGGGCAGTTTTACAGATACTGTCCATTGTGGAGAATGCTGCTGTAAGTGTTATACTGTCTTTCAATTAGCATACATACAGCTTTGGAAGATACACAAAGCTTCCTCGGCTAGAAATACATATATAGGCTATGCCTATAATTGCTGCAATGTAAAGTAGGTTTACAGTGAGTAGAAACTGCAAAACTGTTATCCAAAGCGGATGCCGCACTTCACCCCCACTAGAGTGCAGGAGAATCCGGTAGTTCCACAACCTTATCAGCACTGAGTATTGTAAATACATTTCAGTTTAGCCACTGGTCCTGGGTTGTGGTGGTGTCTTGTGACTCTAACTTGGTTTCCCCCAGTAACGAGTGGTGCTGAGAACCTTTCTCAGGTTGGGGGCCTGTTGTCCTTCCGATGTCCCTGTTCCGAGGGGCCTACTCACATCCTTTTACACAGGCTTTCTCACACATAGGGGTCTCATTTACTCTGGATTCAAGCCCTCTATGGCTTCATTCATGCAAAACCACGTTCCATAGGTGGGCTTGCCTTTCATTCCCTTAATGGTGTCTTTTGATGAAAAGAATTTGTTTTACTTTGATGTCTAGTATGTACATCATTCCCCCTTTATAATTATGTATTTTCCACTTAGGGAAAGTTTACCTCTCTGCAGGTCACAAAGATATTATCCTCTTTCATGTTAAAAATGCTATTGTTTTATTCTTTTGTATTTAAATCTGCAACCCATCTGTTATGGCTCTGTCTAGATGTCCCCCCAAAGTCTCATAGCTGGGGCATTTTCAGAGGTGGTTGGATCAAGGGTATGTGGTGCTGGGATTGATTCACAGTACAATGCTAGGCTCAAAGGCTCTAGGATAAAGGGTGTGAGTGGTACCCCACTTCAAGTATCCTAGATAAGGTATAAGGGATAGAAAGAGCTGTGGTAGTGCCTTGTTTTGTTTTGCTACCTTCTGCCCAACATGAACAGTTTCTCCTCTGTGATGCCCCCTGCCTTGGAGCCACTGATTATGGGCTGAAACCTCTACAAACTGTGAGCTATATAAATCTTTCCTCCTTTAACTTTGGGCATCAGGTGTTTTGTCTCAGCAATGACCAAAGTAACTAAGACATCATCTGAAATTAACTGTCATTTTTGGTATGAGATACTCCATTTGTTTAATGTGGATGTCAAATTGACCCAGTGCCCATACACCATTTATCGAACAGTTCACACTTTTCCCTCTGCAACATCACCCTTTTCAGAGACCAAATGATAAACACATGTGGCCCCTGTGCATGCGGCTCCACCCTGATCCGGGGTCTCTCCGCCCATCCCGGCAGGTCCGCGTGGTGGTCAGCGCTGTGGCTCCTCCCGTGTCTGTTGGCTTGCAGCGTGTCCATGTTCCGTTCAAGGCTGCTTGGCTGCTCTCAGCGCTTCCTGAATGGACAGATACACACGGCAGCATTCGCTTGTCAACAAAAGAATAACTCGTTGGATTTTCGCTGGGATTGTGATGGATCTATGGGTCAATCCGGAGATGAATGTCATCGTCACAATTTTGAGAATTTTCATTTGAAAACAAGACATATCCTTCTATTTGTGTACAATTCCTTCATGTTCAGTTCCTCAATATTATTTTGTAGCTTTCCAGTGTAGGAATTTTCCACGTTTTTCTCATTTTTAATTGTCAATAAATTCTAAGGCAAATAGTGTCTTTTAAATTTTAAGTTGTGCATATTTTTTCCTCTTTTACATTGACACTTGTAGTACAATTTTTTAAGCTTTCTTTTGGGAATAACTATAGCTTTATGGAAGACGTAAAGATACATGCACGGGGGGCCTGTGTGCCCACCTTCCCGCCTCCCCAGTAGCATCATCTTGCCTGACTACGGGGCAGTGCCAGCACCAGGAAGCCCACTCTGGTATAACGTGCAGAGCTCGTTCAGTTCCCACCAACTGCATGTGCACTTGTTTGTGCGTGTGTCAGCGTGTACACAACCCTAAGCAATATATCACCTGTGTAGCAAGCTCATGTCTACCGTCATAATCACCAACAGATGCCCTCATGTCATTGCTTTCTAGCTACTCTTCCTCTTTTCCAGCCTCTAGCAGCCACTAACTTGTTCTCCAATCTCTATAATTTTGTTATTCCAAGGATATTAAATACACAAAAACATGCTGTATTAACCTTTTGAGATCAACCTTTTTCCACTCCATATAATTCCCTTCAGATCCATCTGAGGTGCTACCTGTGTCAAGTCTGTTCTTTTTTATTGCTGAGTAGTATTCCATAGCGTGGCTCTGGCTTGGATTGCTGATCCACTCATCTGTTGAAGAGTAAATGAGTGGTTCCCAGTTTCCAGCTGGTATGAACGAAGATATTGTGAACTTCTCAGTAAGCCTACATTCTCAGTTCTCTGGGATAAGTGTCCAATGGTACAACTGCAGGATTACACGGTTAATCAATTTTTAGTCTTAAAAGGAACTGGCAAAGTCTCTACTCAAGTAGCTGTACCATTTACATTCCAGCCAGACAGATACAAGTAAACTGGATTTTCCGCATCCTTTCCAGAATTCGATGCTATCCTTATGTTGTTTCATTTTGGCACTTCTGTTAGGTTGTAGTATCAGCTCATTATGGACTTAACTAACATTTTCTAGTGGCAGATGAGGTTGACCATAGTTTCATGTGCTTATTTGCCATATGCATGTCCTCTTCAGTGAAATTTTCGTTCATGACTTTTACCCATTTTTAAAAGAGTGTTTGATTCCTAGTGTCCACTTTGTATCCCAGATAAAAGTCCTTTTTCAGATCGGTGTCTGCAGACATCTCCTACATGTCTGTAGCTCGTCTTTTTATTCTCTTAAGAGGATCTGTTGTAGAGTGAGAGTTTTTGATTTTCATGAGGTTCCCCTTTATCGATTTTTGCTCTTACGAATTATGCTTTTGATGTTGTCTAACAATTCTTTTCCTAATCCAAATTCTTTACCCTATTTTTTCCCAAAAGCTTTATAGTTCTTAAACTTAAGTTCACAATCCATTTTGAGTGAAGTTTTGAGGTGTGAACTTCATATCCCAAGACCATTCAATTGCTCTAGCATTGTCTTTCATAGAACTGTATTTGCAAGGTTGTCAGATACCCATTGAGAATATTTGTGTGGGTTCATTTCTGGCTTCGGTGTTTTTTTCTTAGTAGTCTATGGGTCTAATCAACAACATGACCTTCATCACTATCACAAGTTCTTGACTAATATCACTATGTGATAAACCTCAACACTGGAAGAATGGATCCTCTAACTTTATTTTCCTTTTTTGAAATTATTATGGCTAATCTAGGGCCTTTATATTTCCACATACATTTTATAATAAAATGCCTATGGAAATGTCTACAAAAGCCTTTCTGAGATTTTGACAGGAATTCTATTAAACCTAGAGATCAACTTGAGAAGAATTGGCATTGCCTGTTTTCTCCTGATTCAGGAACGCAGTAAACATCCCCAGTTCTTGAGATCTTCTTCGATTTTCTTCACCAGAGTTTTGTACTTCTCAGCACACAGATCCTGTGCATGTTTTGCTATGAGTAACATATTTATTGGAGGCATTGTCAATGGTCCATTTATCTCTTGTTGATAAACAGAATGCTGTGTCATTTTGTGTTTTTAATCTTGTATCTTTCAAAACTTACTTATTAGTTCTAGGAGTTTTTTTATAGATTCCATTTGGTTTTCTATATAAACAATCATGTCATAAACAAATAAAGACAGTTTTATTATTTCCAATCTGTATAATATATATTAGCTTCACAGATAGGCATGTTAGTGGCTTAAGGCATGTCTATAACATAAGGTTTGATAGACCCAAATGTACCTGGCCTACCCCACCCCCTTCTAGACTGAGTATGCCAAGATAAGCAAAGGATAAGTTGTTTTCAGGATTCACAGGGACATCCAAATGCCAGCTGTTACATCCAGCTCCAGATGCCTACAGCCACATCTTGAGTCTCATCTTACTCCTGCAGTCACCTCAGATTCCAGAAAAAGCAGAGCCTCCAAGGCCACCCACCATGAGGTCACACCTTCCCTCAACTGGAAATAACTACTGCATGACAGGAACTGAGGTTGCCCCCCAAAACAAGAGTCAGTGTCTCATGATGGGAACTGACTTGGCCTTTCCAGGGATGATGGTGCTCCAGGGTCCAACTGGACCAGGACTTGACCAGAATTACTTACCCAGCTAACTATGTGAACTACCCAGCTATGCACACCCTTTACCTTTGTTCCCCTTTTCTATACACTTCTGCCAATCTTTCAAAGACAGATCCTGAACCCTTTTACCTGCACTCCCCAGCTTGACCACCCTAACTAAAGCTCCCTTCCTGCCCTGCACTTCTGCTATCTCTGTGATCCGCTTCCTGGGAGTGGAACAGCCTGGTCTGCTTGGATCCCCGGAGCCAAGGTTTTTAATCCTGAAACTCCAGTAACGTCGTCACTGCAAAACATATAAGTGGAATCACACCACTTGGGATAGCTCTCTTCACGCGTGGTACTTTCTTGGAGTTGTTGCGTGTGTCAATTTCTTGTTCTCTTTTGTTACTAAGGAGTTTACCTCCTATCTGTGCTGCTCAACTTGTTTAACCATTCGACCTTGGAAGGATGTCTGACCTGACTCCAGTTTTTGCTTATTATAAATAATTGATTGTAAATAAGAATGCGGTGACATTTTTGTACACCCACAGTTTAAGTGAGGAGAGCTTTGTTCTGCCTCCCGTTGCAGTCAGAGGCACCGAGGAAGGATGCCTTGGCACAGGGCTGGGGCAGGAGAGGAGCTGCTCACCTTATGGTACACAGGAAGCAGAGGGAGAAGAGGAGCTGGGAAATGGGAGAAGCAGCCTTCTGGGTCACGCCCACAGTGACCGTCTTCTCCCCTCCTCCTAACAGCAAGTCAGATGCAGCGCACCTTAACCGAGCCCCTTCCAAAGTCCCCCCTATGAGTTCCTGAGGCTTTAGAGGGACATCTAGATACAAACCATAACAGCTAGAAGGATGAGAGGAGGCTCTGGGCCCTCCAAGAGTAGGAGCAGGGACAGTATTTCTCCTATCGTGCCCACCTGCATGACAGTTAGCTAGAAGCTTCTAGGGGCCGTCCAGGATCTAAAAAAGCTGACCTCCCCACTGAGCGTGGGAATCTATTTCTTCTCCAGTGCTAGGGATGGGACGCAAGGTCTTGCAGGTGCTAAGCAAGTGCTCTACCACGCGGCCCTGGGAATCTGTATTTTCAACAAGCCGTAATTCTCCAGTTAGAGAAACGGGCATGGAATCGGCCTTAGTTGTCACAACTGCATCCCCGTCGTTCTACAATTCCGTGATCATTTAGAGACTCTGAAAATCAACCGCAGGCTCAATGTAAGAAAAATCCCGAGGAACAGGAGGAGTTGTAGAAAACATTACAAATAAGAAGCCTCTGAAGAAAGAACCCCGGGTGGGAGGCGGACTGATCGGACTGCCACACACACACACTACCGGGTCTCTTTCCGCCCACCGAGCTCCGCCCCATCATCTAAGGTTCAGACAGGCGCCGCGGGCATCCCGGATGTGACGTCACGGCGGCGCGCCGGTTACTGGAGAGGACCCCGTCGCGGGCGCGTCCCCTCGGGTCCTTGAGCCTGAGCGGACAGCGTAACCATGGCCTTGAGGCTCCTGACCCTGGCACCGGCGTGCGCGTCTGCGAGCGGCCTCGTGGCTGGCGCCCAGCGCGTGGTGAGGCGGCGGGCGGCGGGCGCAGGCGGGAGTCGGGCCTGTCCTCCCTTTGGCGCGGCCCGTTGCTGAGGTCGGGTCTCTGCGCGGCGGCTCCCAGGATCCCTGTGAAGGGACCAAACCGCTGCCGGGATTGTCTGCCTGTCTGTCGTGGCCAGACTTCAGAGGGGCCGCGAGCCGCTCCAGGCAGAGCGCTGCAGCACTGGCTGCAGGTTGGGAGGCTACAGTAGTTTGTAGGTACCGAGCTTAGGGTTATCGGATCCCAGGACGGGCTGGTGTCCCGAGCGCGCATTCATTCAGAAATTCATTTAGCCGCGTTCTCAAGCGTTTTTAAGAAGGTTCAGACCCTGACGGGCGCTGGGGGTGATGTGATGTTAAACAGTAACAGAAGAGACGCTGGTTAGGTTTGGGAAGATTGTAACTCCCCATGGTAGAGACAGGGAGATGCCATTAGATGCGGAGACGAGCACGGAAAGCGTGGGCGAAAACACTGAAGAAACCGTTTTATGGTAGTGCTCTTGATAACTCCATGGTGTCAAGATTGTAAAGGGGCTTGGCCTCCGCACTAAAGTTATTTTATTTTGAACATAAGAGTGCAATAGCGATCTTATTTAAAGATCGCTTGAGTGTTTTAGGAGGTAATCAGAATTGCAAAAGAGAGAATTGTGTTTATTTCTTTAATACCCCTGCCCTGGAACTTAAGTAAAAGTGAAAGCTATAGAAGAGGGTATCGCACAGACACGCCTGAAACAACATTAGGCTCAAAGAAAAAGTAACGAGATGAAATAGCTGTAGACCTTTGATTTGAGAATCGGAAGTGTGTTGCAGAAGATAGTTATTCTCTGTGATTCTGGACAGCATAAGAAGGGTATCCAGGACAGAAAACTTTAGCGAAGATTTCTGTAGTTCATTAAAGAAGAACTTTCTTCTTATCTTCTTCAGTGATGTAGCTTCATATGTTTGTAAAATAATTGGATTGTTTTATCACATTCTGCATTCCATCCTTGGATCTTTTGACCTAAATATAGGTCTTTATACATTTGCACGTATTGACTTCGTGCTGTAAAGTCTGGTGAATTCTGATGGGTGTAATGGTGGGTCTCCACATTTACAGTACCAAGAAGTTGCACTGCCCTGAAAAATCCAGTGCTGAAACCTTTCCTTTATTCTGCAAACCCCCAACAGCCCCTGATCTCTACCGTTTCTGTCATTTTGCCTTTTCTGGAATGTCGCGTGTTTGGATTTATACAGTGTGTTGCCCTTCAGACTGCTCGTTTCACTTAGAAATTTCTTTTTGAGATTCACTCCTCTCCTTATAGCTTACTGTCATTTCTTTTTATCACTGAGTAGTACTCCATTGTATGGATGCACCATCATTTAACCATTCAGTTACTGAAGGGCATGTGGTGGCTAGCAGTTTGGAGCAGTGATGAATAATAGAAAAGCCATAATGGTATGGGTGTAGATTTCCTTATGGAGATGCATGTTTATATCGATGGGTGTGGTTACTGGATCATATGGTGAGACTGGTTCTGTGAGGAACCACTAAACGTCTTCCAGAGTGACTGCCGTTTGCTTTCCCCTCAGCCGTTGGGGAGCATCCCTGCTGCTCTGCGTTCTGGCCGGCATTTGGTGGTGCTAGTTTTTTGGATCTGTAGCCATGCTAACAAGTATAGAGGTGTCCCTTTGTGGTTTTCTCTGTGACTCCCAAATGACAAATCATGCTGAACATCTTTTCCTATTTTTATTTGCCATCTGTGCGTCATCTTTTGTGAGATCTGTTTAGATCTTCAGCCCATTTTCAAAGGCAGTTGTTGCTTTTCATTCTTCTTTGCAACCTGTTCATTTCTCTCCCTACAGTAATCAAGTAAATCAAGAATGAAAAGAATTTTATTGTTTTACGTTGTTGTATATTCTTTTCTCCATAGTAAAGCATTTTGTACTTGTAAGTGCTTAGTATTCCGATATAAGGAGTTGATTTTTTAAATTAGTCCTCTGTTGTTGGACATTGAGGCTTTTTATTTACATGGTTGACATTATAAGCCACACTTTGTCAAGCACGTGCAGGTGGGTCTTTACACAGATTCCCTTCCGATTGGCTCTTGGTCTAGGCCCTGTACCCTCTAGGTGTCGTCACCATTACCAGCTTATGAGGATCTGTGTGGTCTTTTCCTAGCACTGTGCTGCATCTTTTAAAAAAATTAAATGTTTCTTAGTTTGATAAATATTTGCTTCTTGTTAATAGTTTGTTTGCTTTTTTAAGCCTTGTTAAACATTTTTATGTGGTTATTGGCATACTTAATACTTTTTAAACAAGCTGTTCATGCCTGTCTTTAGTTTCTTTTCACTTTCATTTTTACTAGTATACGTCTGCAGTGCATAATGATTGCATTCACTGATGGTTTCTTGATATTTTTACCCAATGTTTCCTAATGCCTACAGTAACCAGAATGATCATGTGTTGTGTGCTGTCTTTCAGGGACGAATTCATACCAGCGTACAGTGCAAGCTGCGGTATGGGGCTTTGGCGAACTTTCTTGGTGACAAGGCATCCAAAAAACTGACAGACAAAAGCAAAGTGATAACTGTAGATGGCAACATATGTTCTGGAAAGGGCAAGATCGCAAAAACAATAGCAGAGAGTCTAGGTATGAATTTATGTGGTGCAGAATGGTACCTTTTTATGTTTGTTTGTCTCACTTTGATTTTACTTAAGTACGGGCTAGGTAGGACTGGGCCTAAGGTAGGTAGTTTACATTTTTTTAAATTAAGTTTATTGGTACTGTTTTTTTATTTTCACATTTCTGAAATGTTTATTGGAAAAGTTGTTTTTAGTCTTTCAGATTTGGGGGAGGGGAGATTCATGCCAGATGTCAGTTTTAATTAGATTTGACCTGGGCATTGCAGGCAGGGCATTTCCATGGGGATAACTGTAGGTGGACTTCATGAGCGCCCTCAAGATGGACTGAGCTTTGCTATCTTTGGGGCACCTGGCAGACTGGGGGCACAAGCTGCTGGTCAGTAGATTCCTCTCCCAAGTTCTCCTGTGGGTGTTTGTCCACTGTGGTGCTTGACAGCAGCTGCCTCATGCACCGTGGGGCTCCTGTGGTTACCAGATGCTGTCAGTTCAGAAGGAGCTCGTACTGCGGCCACCTGAGGTCCTTCACGCTCAGGCACGCTGTCGCCAGTGAAGCACGAGTGTTAGGGGACTTACCCGCTCAGCAGGCTGCCCGTGGTGGGAGGGCATGATCCACTCGCACTTTATCTAGACACTCTTCTTCTCAGGCCTGAAGCACTTTCCTGAAGCAGGGGTTCACTATGTAGCCAGCATTTCGGGAGACGGAAAACCCCTGGATGAGGAGCTCACCGGCAATTGTAGTTTAGAGAAGTTTTACGATAACCCACGAAGCAATGATGGCAACAGCTACCGTCTGCAGTCCTGGCTGTACTGTAATCGCCTCCTGCAGTACGCGGACGCCCTGGAGCACCTGCTGAGCACAGGCGAGTATTGGGGCTCAGCTGGCTGTTGCGTGTTTGAGCTCGATCCTGTTGGAGAAGTCAGCCATTTCAGAATGCCATCAGTAAAACTGTTCTGTAAGGGTTCTTGATGAGGCATGTTCTCTCTTTCCAGTAAGAGCATATGGTCCTCAGAATCCATGTTATTGTTGCTTCAGATTGTAAATAATGAAAACTTTTCTTGTGTGTACTGGAGTGAGATGTACGGATTGTGTGGAATTTGTGTGCCACTTGTTAAACATGTAAATGGCATGTGTCAAAGTAGTGGAGGAAAGAGAAGATGTAAAGGGTGGGAGGAAGTGGAATCACACTGGTGAAGGAGTAGTGCGGTTATTCAGGGATACAGTGACAGCAGACTGGGACTGTTCCTGCGGGCTGAGAGCTCGACTGGGATTCACCCTGAAGCTGCAAGCAGGAGTTGGAACTCGAAACGGTGGCAGAGGTGGGGAGAGCTGGGACACACAGGTCTCATGGGCCCACGCAGGAAGCCAGGGACAAGAACTGTATTTTTAGGCAGGCCGCGTTCAGAGCCTGGGAGGAGGTAGGCAAGGGAGTGAAGAGAGGTGGACAGAGGGCAGGAGCTTAGGTTAGGTTGTACACGTGCACGTGCGGTCAGACTCCAGCAGGGGCTGTTTCAGTCCTGTGGGAAACAGCGGCGTATGTTGCACAGGGGCCAACCCCAGGCCACCCTGATAACCAGACAGCTGCCAGTACTGGCCAAAGCCACTGTGCCACGGTGCTTGTGTGTTCATAGTAACAAGCCGGTGTGTGGGAGAGTGGAGGTGGCTGCTTCGTGTTCACCTTATGTAGCATGGTGCCCACGGGGTGACGTCAGAGGCCCTGAGGAACGTGAGCACACACAAGCCCAGCTGCTGCAGGAGAGTCGGCGCCCTGGGGGCCGATGGCGGTGGGGCTCCTGCCTTCCCGCACGCCCCGTCCTCTTCCCTGAACAGCTGTGCAGGTGCCCTGTGGGGTTCCCACATTTTCTGAGTCATTCCTTTTTTCTTCCACGAGTGTTGCTTAGCATTGTCCCTTGAGAGACGCGTAGTCTGTGTCCTACCTGTTGGAGTTCTACAGCAGGCAAGCCCTGACTTGGGGACCCCTGCAGTTGCTTGGGTGTGATGCTGGCATTCAGGCCACTCTAGTTTCTTTGTGAAGTATACTTCACCCGATTTTCTGACTGTGCACTTTAAAAATATTAAATAGATGCATTTTGCTTGTGAAACGAAACTAGTTTGTTTTCTTTTATGCTATATTAATTTATTCATTAAATATTAATGAATACCTACTATGTGCTGAGTCCATCCTAGGAACTGGGAGAAGCAGCTTTTATTTTAGTAGGTAGATAAAAGCTGAGCATGGAAGCAAGCATCACAGGCAGTGAGTGAATGGTGGGTGCTCTAGGGAGGGGACGGGACTGGGGTTGGCTTTTCAAGATGGGAGGGTTTGAGAGGCTTCTGCCCAGGCCCAGCAGGACTCATTGTAAGGAATTTGTGCCCCGAGCAGTGTGAGTCTTGTCAGGGGACCACTGTGACCAGCCTGGGAGTGAGTGGAAGTGAGGTCACAGAAGTAGGCCAGGAGAGACATTTGAGCCTTGAGAGCCGTGGTGTCTCCTGAAGGAGCGCGCAGCCATCGGCGGCTCGAGCACAGGGCCCCACTTGGAGCCCGGAGCTGGGCAAGGCTGGAGGCGAGGCGAGGTGGGAGAGCACAGGTGTTTGTGATGGACCCGAGGGACCGGAGGGGTCCTGGACCACTCTGGAGTCTGACCTGCGTAGTTCTAGTTGGAGTGGGCTGGGCGTAGTGAGGGAAGTACTTACTTAGAAGCAGAGGTGCCTCTCCGTCAGCCGGCGGCTGTGGCAGCTGACTGAGGGAAGCAGAGTGCACCAGAACTGAACAGGCATTCGTTTTTGCAAGTGATTCCCCACTTAGGAATACACGTATGGTCTGTTTTGAATATTACTGTATGGAAATGGAACTGTAAATGACGGCTTTATCCATTTCCGAGGTGAAGTTCTAGTTCTGGTGCTTTTTATCCATGGTTTTTAACTCGGTTTACCTATGTTTAAACAGGACAAGGTGTGGTCTTGGAGCGCTCCATCTACAGTGACTTTGTCTTCCTGGAGGCCATGTACAACCAGGGCTACATCCGGAAGCAGTGTGAGTCATGTCGTGGTCGGGCCAGGCAGTGGCATCTGCAAGGCTGCACCACGCAGCTTGCGTGTTTGACGAGGGCCGCTGCCTTGCCTGGTGCCTTTCTCCTCAGGGCTTGTGCTGTAGGGCCCTGTCAGCTCAGGGTCAAATCCTGGTGTCGTAGCTGCTCTGAGTCAAGCACTCTCCTGGGCCCGTGTGTGCAGGCACGGTGGTGGGCAGCGCCGCCGCCCGTGTGAGCTGCCGTGAACCCCAGCCCTGCTGCAGGCACCCACTGTGGCTGTGCCCTGTGTGCCGTTGGTGGCTTCCACTCCATCTCTTACATAGTGACTGCAAATTGGTCGTTGGTCAGAACTGCATGAAGCTTTGCCCTCTCTTCTGGGAGGAGCGTATTCGAGAAGCCTGTCTGTGTCAGATGACAGTGGTGTCCCCCATTCCAGGTGTGGACCACTACTACGAGGTGAAGAAACTCACCATCTGCGAGTACCTGCCTCCCCACGTGGTGGTCTACGTCGATGTGCCCGTGCCAGAGATCCAGCAGCGAATCCAGAAGAAGGGCGATGTAAGTCGGCTTTCACGTCAAGGGACACAGTGTTCTTTTGTGTGTCCTTGTTATTTTTAGCATGACTGTACACTTCACGCCACGCAGGACCCTAGTTTCTGGTAGGCCTGTCGTGAGAAGCAGGTCCCAGCTGAGGGAGTGGGAGTGGTTGGCCTGGAGACCCAGGGCTCAGCCTGACACCGTCTGTGGGGAGGAGCTGCTTTCTCAGTGGTGCCCAGTCCCACTGTTGTCCCGTGTCACCTGAGGAGGTGGAGGCCTCCTGATGGGCTCCTCCAAGGTGGGTGGTTCTCTTCTGGGCGTCTTGTAGCCTGTCTTCCTGCAGATGGAAAGCAGTTTCTGAGACCCTTCACTTGCTGCCGGAACCAGGCCTCTTCTCTGCTTACAGGCTCTGCGGTGGACAGTAAAGCATCGTACTGCTACCCTGTCCTTTCGGGGGACAGACCTCCTGGGGTGACATATGCTGCTCTGTAGGCAGGTGGCCAGTGCAGACATCAGCAGAGGCTGTGCTGCCCTAGAGCTCGCCCGTAGCACACAGGTCAGAGATACTGCTGGCCTCGGGCTGGCTCAGGTTCTGTGCTGTAGCACTGTCCTGGAGGAAACACTGTTGTCTTGGCCTTGTGGTGCAGACGCAAGCTGTCTGTTGGTCCATTCAGTACCATCCCCAGTGCTTCAGTGCCCGCGGGTGCCAGGAGTACCTTTGCAAATGGCAGGCTTCACTGTCCTTCACTACCCCTGGAGGTCCTGTGAAAGCAGCTCGCATCTCAGCTGCAGGCGTGTGTGAGATGTGCAGTGGTCCCTGTTTAAGACTCTCCAGTGCCTCCAGTTTAACAGTTTTCAGACTCTCAGGGACACTCCATTAGGTGGGAAAAGAAGAAACTATGAGTTTAAAAATATTTATTTATTTGCCAGTAGAGTAGTTTTCCACACCTTTGCTTTTAACTCTGGTATTTACCAGTAAAACTAATGACATATATACTGAATTTTCTGGATAACTATTTGGTTAACAAAACTTGAAAACCAATTCTGAGGGTCAAATCTGAGGTATCCAACATCCTTTCTCCCAAGGGAAGTCTTGGATGAATACTGTCAACAGCTAGAATTCAGCCGTGTGGAGACAGGAGGCATTTTACTGGCGAGACAGTGTGGTACCAGGAAGTGTGTGTTCCCACTTTTATTTCTTTCCCGTTCCATTCTGCCTCTGTGTGTAGCCCCAGGGAATACCTGATGGGAATACCTGAAGATCATTTTTGAACTTGTAAGGCAAGGGCAAAGTGACTGATACTGAAGATTGTGTCTCATTTTGTGGATCGGATTTCTGTGGCAGTTGTGTGTTTGGAGTACCTGAGGCCCCTTGGCAGTCTGCCTGCACACGCTGTTCCTTGGAACGCCAGGGTCCCCCCCCCCACCACCACTGCTGGCTGGCAGCACAGAGATGCGCGATGCCTCTGCTGCACCTGGTCCTTGCTGGAGATACAGCAGCTCCCTGTTCCCCTCATTTCCCTGAGGGCGTGGTCCCCTTGGGTGACAGAGAGAAAGCTGTTGCGAGTCTTCTAGTCCCTGTGTCTGGTCTCATTCCTGGGACTGCAGGCACTCAGGAATACTCTGCCACTGGGAGGTGGGGCTTTTTGAATTGTAGTGTATATCTCATTGAATTCACTCAATTTAAGGGAACAACTCAGTGACTTTTAGCAGTTTACCAAATTGTGGTAACTACCATCACAGTGCAATTCTGGAATGTTTTCATCATTTTGTAGGTGAAACCTTTGGCCTAGGTGTTTCTCTTCCCTCTCTCCCATGATGCTTATTGAGCACCCTGCCCTGGACCCTGGGGTGCAGTCTGGGAGACCTCCTCCCTGCAGGAGAGCCGGAGCGAGGAGGCAGTAAGGAAACACTGCGTCAGTTAGAGGCTCGCGCTGCGTAGACGGTCAGCCAGGACAGAGAGCTGTCGTGACTCAGCCTTGGGCATCGCTAAACGATAAGAAGTTTTAAATATTAAAACTTGCTGCTCACAATTGGATTTTAAATTTGACTTAGAAGGTAAAGGGGTGAGAGGTAGAGCAGGAGACAAGGTAGAGCAGGGGAAGGATGGAGAGATGGGGGAGGTCTGCAGCAGAGAGGAGGAAGCCAGGGACAGGTGGGGTCAGTCCCCCCATATCTGTGGTCTCTCTTTGCCTGCACTTGGCCACGTACAACAGAAAAGACTGGTGCTTTACAGCAGGGACTCTCGCTAGCCCTGCTCTGGTGTGCACTGGAGCCCGTGGAGGAAAGCAGTGCTGGAGCTCACCTGGCCAGCTGGGCCATGGACCACCCTTTGACTCATTCCTGCTGGTGCTGAGGGTCTCCTCTCACCCCAAGGTCCCTGCAGTGCTCAGCTCCTCAGAAGAAAGCAGAGCCTCTGTGAGTCTTTGCATTTTGCCTGTGCACAGGTAAAATGTGAAGGGTGTTTCAGTGTTTCCCTGTTTGATCTTTCTGCTTGTGTTTAGCCACATGAAATGAAGGTCACCTCTGCCTATCTCCAGGACATCGAGAACGCCTATAAGAAGACCTTCCTCCCTGAGATGAGGTGAGCACAGATGGTGGATGGGCCAAGGCTTCCTGGCAAGTCGATTGTGCCGCTCTTACCTAGTGCCGGGGTGGCATCCACAGGGGTGACAGGAACATTTCAGTTTGACTCTCGCAGGAATTTTTGGTTTGCTTGTGTCTCAGTTTTCCGTTGTGCTATATCTTTAAAGTTTCTTGGTGCCAAATGTAAACCTAAGCTATAATCTGTGTCTGGTTTCAGTACTAGAGTGTTTATGTGTTTTTACTGAAGTGGCAACTAGAAATCATGTTTATCTTGAAGGGTGGCTTGAAGTATTCAGTGTGACCCGTGGAGACAATTCACGGGGTAAGCGGTCTCCACGAGCACTTTTCCTGGCGTCCTTCAGAGGTGTTAGACGAAGAGCCACTGCCGGACCCTTTCTCCCGCTTCCCTGTCTGCTCTTTTTTTACTGAAAGCATCAGGGAGTTGTGTTTTCATCTGCGCTCGGCTTGTCATTCTGTGGTCCTCGGGGGTGTTGGTGTGTGAGGGAAGTCGTTACTGCTGTCACTCAAGGCCAGTTACACTTAGACTGCGAATAATGCTTCTATTGAAGGTTTTCAGTAGCATTTTTCGTTCTTCTTTTAAACTTAAACTTCTTTTCATGTCCTTTGAAGTGTCAAAGTAACCTAAAATTGTGAATTAAATTGAGGTATTAGTTTGATAAGGAAAGTTTGTTTTTAAGTTGCAAATTATTTTTTTACCATTAGTAACAATGCTTGTTTGTGGTGAGCTCTTCTTCAGCAGGAAAGAGGGAGAACTGTAGGGTTGCTTTAAACCTGTTCTGTGTTCTGTTTTTAAGACTAGGAGTGCAGAGAAAAGCCGTTGTGCAAATCTGTGCACAGGGGAATATACAGAACTACGTGAATAAACAACCTTCACAGAGATAGTTGATTGTACAAGTTTTGTTCCAAAAATCCCCCCTGCAGAACTGGTTACAAAGAGGTCGCTGTGCAGCAGGAACCGCCTCCTAAAGCCTCCCTCGGAGTCAGCCGTCTGGCCTCAGCCTGCACACGGGCAGACACTGCCGTGCTGGTTCGGTGTGGTTACTTTCAGGACCTTGCCCCACGGCCTCCTGAGGCAAAGGCACACTCAGCAGCAGTCCTCACTGTCCACTCTTCGTTGGGTGTTGGTATTTAGCACCTGAAGTCTCAGGTTCAGTGTTTCAGAGCTCAGGTGTGTGTGCCTCAGATGTCCAGGGAGTGTCACCTTCCGTGGTGCCCACACTGACAGCTTCCTCCTCAGCATTCGAGTTTATTGAAGGTGTCTGAGAAAACGCAGTGTGGAGCAGAAGAATGTGCAGACCCTCAGATGCTAGTGCATCACGGACTGTGACGGTAGGGTTCAGGCCATGTTGACAGCGAGGTCCTGCCGCGCTCACTGGTTCCTGAGGACGGGTTCACTAGGTCTTCGTGATGCCAGCCATGCTGAGCCCAGCTGCTGCACACTCCAGCACGCTGGCCCGATTTCGTGTGTTGATGTTGATGAGTGTCAGCATGTTGTCGAAAGCGGCCAGCCTTGGAATGAAACTGAGGTTTGAAAAGGACGGGGCTCTGTCCGCAGTTTTTTTTTGTCGTCAGAAGTCACAGAGGTCTGAGAGTCTCCTGCAGCTCCACAGACGTGGTACCAGTGTCCTGCAGAGGATGGCGTGTGCAGCTTGTGCTCACATGGGCCATTCATGGCCATTGCTGGCTTCTGGTTGTCCGGTGCCATTGTTCATTCATAAAGAGCAGAGAATCACACGTCCTGGTTTCCGAGCTCATGTTGTCTTTGCCCTGCCTTGCTGGAGTTACTGTGCATTGAGGAAGTTGGCCTCTTTTTTGTTTTTTTTTTTCTTTTCCCCTCTTGAAGTGTAACCTGTATCAAGTTGCTGGGTTGGTTGGTTTCTTTATTTGTCCTCAGCTTCAGTCACCGCAAATGGAAAAGGCACCCCAGGAAAGTGCCAGCCAGAGCACCTGCTTACGTTGGCAGGCCAGTGGCGTCTACCCTGGCCGGGCGTGCGTGCCCGTCCTGACATGCGGAAAGCTTGTTCGCTTGGCATTTGTCCTCATTCTCTTGCTTGTTTCTGCCCCCACTGACACCCTCTCGGGCCCACGCTCAGCACTTCCCCTTGGCAAATCGTCTTCTCCGGTGCACTGGGTGAACCAAAGTGAATTTTTAAAAAGGGTTTTGCTTTATGCTTGTTTGTTCTATTGATAGAGAACTTGTGTAGCAGGCATGCGCTCCTGGGTTCACTCCCCAGCACACAAAGCATTAATAATAAAATGAAAGTTTAAGGTTATAAATTTATTCATCTTAAAGGAAATGCACTGTTTTCGGTGGTCTGTGGAGAGTGTTGCACACGTATCGGGCACTACACTCACGCCTGCCACTTTCTCTTCTACAGGAAAGTGTGGTGAGCATTATTTCCAGAGTTTGTATTATAAGAAATTGGCAGTGCATAGGCATACATACGAAGTGTTCGTGCAGGTGTTTTTAATAACTTGTTTTTTTAATGACAGCCCCTGACCTTTGCTGTTTTTGTAGATTGATTAACCCTGGAGCATTTGGGCAGATGGACTGTCTGTCCCCTGTTGAAAGTGAATTCTGTCTGGCAGCTCAAGCTGTGCAGATTTGTGGCAGCCACTTAGCTCGTAAGACATTTGTCACATTGAGACAGACAGTTGTCAAAAGCCCGCAGCACAACGTGTACCTGTGTGAGTCCCGGGCTGCCGTGTATGATGGGCGTGGCCGTGTGCGTGGATCACAGACTGAGGTGCTGCAGCCTTGTGCTGGGCTGGGGTCTTAAGACTTTCTCTAGAAATGTACTATAAAAATTGACTGTCACTCAAGTTTTAAGAAACCTGTAATAAATGGATATAATCTGATTTTTTTTTGTTGCTGGGGATTGAACCCCAGGCTCCACTGAAATTTCTCCACTGTCTGGCTCTGAAAGCTGGAAGGCATTTTCTGACAAATAATCCTAAGTCTTCTGGGCTTGCTAGCTGAGGGCCTGACATCTCAGCATGACAGGCACCCCAGCAGGCCCCTGGGCTGGCCCGCCTGTCGGCCCATCACTCAGCCACTCCGTGGTCAGGAGGTGTGGGGGGCAGCTCCTTCATGTGGTGAGGTCCAGACACAGGGCCTGCGTTCATCATCTCCTGACTGCCCAGCCAGCCCCAGTGGTCAGTCTAAACTTACAAGAGGTGAAATGCTGGGGTGGAGACCCCTGCCCCTTCTTTTTGAGCTCCAGTTGGGCTTTCTCAGTGTCCAGACTGAGGACTCAGGAGCGAGAGAACTGACTTGCTGCGGCCCTTTCGCCTGGTTCAGCTGAAGTGGGTTATCTTGTGGGTGTGCCTGAGAGCTTGAATTTCAGCAGCTCAGTCACTGTGTGTCCTGCCTTGCTGTCCTCTGTGCCCTGTCCGGGAGGCCCTGACTGCTCGTCCCGTCCTCTCGTGGGAGTTGCAGTTGCGGGGTGTAGGTGTGGCAGCTGGGTGGCCATGTACCTTGTCCTCCATCCGTGGTGACCAAGGCCTGTCACACCTGGGGGCAGGGGAGGGAAGCTCGGAAACAGACCTGCTGTCCTCCCTGCCCGTGTGAGCGCACTGCCTCTCTGGAGTCCACTCCCCCGGGCAGGAGTGCTCTGGGGACGTGACCAGCACGGTGCCCAGCTCCAAGACGGTGTAGTTCGAGTGTTCAGAGGAGACTGCAGTGGTCTGTGTGTGTTTGACAAGAACTTCAGCCTGTAAAGGTTTATACTCAGCTTTGCTTTGCTTCTTTTGCAGTGAGAAATGTGAGGTCTTGGTGTACAGCCCCAGGGAGGTCCAGGACGCAGGAAAGGTGAGGAAAAGGCCGACACGGTGACAAACGCTTCTCAGTTTGATTCATGTATAGTTCTCTTATAAATCTGATGGTAAGTTCCATTTTTACTGGTTTTAGGAACAGTAGCATTTCATAGGCCAAAAGCAGTATCCATCCAGTCCCTGGCCATCACCTGGTCTTATTTATTTATTCATTCATTGGCTTCTTGCTTTAGGCTGGTTTTTTTCTTTGTTGTTGTTGTTGTTTTGAGACAAGGTATCACTATGTTCTCCAGACTGACCTTGAACTTGGGACAGTTCTCCTGCCTCAGCCTCCTGAGTGTTGGGATTACAGGCATGCGCCACCACACCTGACTTGTATGATTAAAAAAAAAAACTTAAGTTTCTGTGATCTTACAGATGGTAAAGATGCAGAGAACCTTGGGCCACCTGTTTCAACATTTTCGTTAAATGTATGATAAAGCCGAAAGCTGGATTATTTAATGGGAAAGATTTACTTATGTAAAGATAATAGTTTTCCCTAAGTCTGTGCATTTTGTGAAATTCCAGATAGTCTAGGTGGGGTTTTTAGGAGACTTAGTATTAACCAAAAATGTTCTGAAAAAGAATAAATAATTCAGGATGTTTGTCCTCCCAAATACAAAAGCATATTATAAAATATAGCTATAAAAGTACTATAATATTAGTGCAAGAATTAATAAATATCCTGGTGGAACAAAACAGTTCAGAAGCGGGGCTGTGTGTGCTTTGTTTGGTGAAGTCAGTTCTTTAAAGATAATAAAAAGTGAAGTGGGGGAAACATTTCTTAAATGGTGTGGAGGCAACTTAATATCTGTTTGATAAAAGCGGAAAGTCTCTATTATAGACTATTACTGCTAAAGGCAGATGAAACACCAAAAGGCATGGGGATTCTGAGTCTCGTGCAGGTTGCAGGCCTGACTGCCTTGCAGGCAGGGCAGCAGGTGCTTCTGGCCGCCTCTACTTGGAGGCCGGAGGCCAGGCTGAGCCTTCCAGCAGGGGGTGGTTCTTCTGCGTGGAGCCTGCTCCAGCCCCTGCTGTTTCCTGCTGTTGAAATTCTTTTAGCCGTGGCTTGTTCTCCTTGGACTGAGTGAATTACATTTCATTTCCTTCTCTGCCCTGTTTCTGTGATGCTGTTTGTCTTTACATTTTTTTTATACCTCTTGACAGAATGTTCAGAAGGCATGTATTTTAGAAAAGTAACATATTTTGTTTCTAAGACTACGTTGATGCTCATGTTCCTTGCTGAACATGCTCACTGTCCTGAAACATAGAGAGAGGTCAGTGCTGGGATGTGTGGGAAAGAAGGAGAAGTTGTCCCCTCTGGAAGGTCGGCCTGGGGCTGGGAGACGGAGAGTGTCGGCTTTTCGGACGTGCTGATGCTCGCGTCCCGCACTTTGTGAGCTCGGTCTTGCCTTCTGGAATGAGTTTGCCTGGGAAGAGGCGAGTAGTCCTTGAAACGTAAGCGTTTCCTGGATTCCTTTTCTACTCTGTCCTCCTTCTCCAGGCTGCAAGGTAATCTCTGTAGCACTCCACAATCCTGGAGTGTTGTAAGCGCTCAAGCCCAGCGTCTCTTCAGGGTTGTGACCTTAACATTCTCTTTGACTTTGGTGTGTGCCAGATACTCATAACCCATGGTGTTACCTCATTTAAATTTCCAAGTGGGGCTGTCCATTTAAATCGACCTTTTCTTCCATAGGTAGTAGAGGACATTGAATACCTCAAGTACGACAAAGGACCCTGGCTGAAGCAGGACGACCGCACCCTTCACAAGCTGCGGATGCTGTGAGTTTGCTGGCGCTGGGCCGTGCAGAGGGCCTGCGGGCTGCTTTCTGGGTGCAGCGCTGGAGGTTGTGTGCTGGGGAGACCTTGGGGTTCTGAAGCCCCTATGATTCAAGTCAGGTTTTATTAGCACCAACCATTACTGAGGGGCATCTCGTTGTCCCTTGTTCCTTCCAAGCAGCTTTTGAATTCTCTGATCAGATCATTACTTAACTGATTATCACTATTAAGTCAACAAATATTTTATTTCCGCTCTGTGCTAGGCACTCTGTAGCATTAAAGGCTGTAGTATCAAATACAATTCTGTTCTCCTCAAGGGTATATTCTAGTGTGAAGGAAGGAGCCCACAAATAGAACTCTGTGGTCATAAAGGCCATGAAGAGAAGTAGCCCCAAGTCATGAGATTGTCAGTGGCGTGGGTCCAAGGGGCCAAGGGAACTGAAGCCACCAGAGGCTTCCCCGTAAGCTGCCCAGGTGAAGCCAGGGCTGGGTCCTACACCAACGAGCAGGGGCAGGGACGCAGCAGTAGAGAGGCTGTGAGGCAGGAGCTGCCAGGGTGCAAGGATGCCCAGCAGCGAAGCCAGTGTGGGACCAGGGGAGGGGCGGCCCGCGCTCTGTGGAAAGCCACTGTGGCTCCTCCCCCATGGGCCTTCCCTTGTGCACAGACTTGAGACACGTCAGCACGTGGGCCTCCTCACAGGTGACACGCCTGTGCTGGGGTGCCGGCCCCACCCTCGCCTCAGCTTCCTGCCCCCTTCACCCAGAATCTAGTCCTGCGTCTGCTTTGGAGGTGATCTTGAATGCGTATTAGTTTACAGAATATTGTGTTTCACTGTGGCATTTTAATGCATGTGTACCACATCCCTGTGTCATGTCACCCTCACTGCCCGCCCTTACACCCCCTGTCCCAGTCCTCTCTGTGTCTGATGGTTGTTTCTACTTGCACATCAAACTTCTCTCCCTATCTGGATTCTGCAGAACAGAGAAAAAATGTACGAGGCCTGGCTGAGTCTGCTCGCTTATTCTGCTTAGCATGACGATTTGCAGTTCCATCCACCTTCCTGCAGTTTACATGATTTCATTTCTTCCTGACGGCCCAAACACTCCTGCATTCTGTGTGCCTCGCATTTCCTTTATCATTCATCTGTAGAATCACCTAGGCTGATTCCGTATCAGGCCCTTGTGAGTTATGCCACAAGGAGCATGGGTATACAGGTGTCTCTAATGTTCTGAAGGAGGAATAGAGCCGGAACATTTGGTGGTTCTAAACATTTTGATTTTTTTTTTATGGTTACCCATACATGCAAGTATCTACTGATTTGGTGTAGATGGCGTTGGCTACCATGGCCTCTGGGCCAAACCCAGCCCTTGGTGGTTTAGAATGCTTTTTGTATTTTCAGAGGGTGGAGAAGGAAAGAGCCTAATATCTACAGCAGAAATTTGCTGACCTCTGAGGTGTGGCATAGTCCATTTCCCGTTTCCTAATATTGATTTTTCTGATTATGTCTGTTATATTTATGATTGTATCAGTCAGGGTTTACTAGAGAAGCAGATATAACACAGAATATACAACTGTAGAAGAAATTACAAGATTGGCTTACAGTGGTCAGCCAGAGTCGGATGAGGGAGTGTGCCTGCACGCTGGAGGCTGAAGGGTCCAGCCCAAGGTCTGGAGCTCACTGCAGTGTCCCATGCAAGTCCGTATCAGGAGGCCAATGGGTCTGCAGTCTAATGTTGAAGGATCTATGATGGAAGGCTGAAGAGTCTATGCTGAAAGTTGAAGAGTCCCAGGCAGAAACCAAAGAGTCTGCCAGGAGCCGGAGACGACACTCAAGCCGAAGGCGAAGACTGGAGCTCCTCCGAAGAACCAGCGGTCTGTCCCTCATTTGCCTGTTTTATGTGCAGGCTGCTCCCCAGGGGGGGTCAGCACTCACACTGTCTCTGTGCCCTCCTCTTACACAGGCTGAGGACGTTACAAAGGACAGACTCTGGCCCCCCCGGATGAGAATTTCTAAACTTCTCAAGTTGGCTCAATGTATCAACCATTACAGTAATATAGTAAGAACTTGCACATATTTTTGTTTCATTCCAAATTACTTTCTTAAGGTTTAAAAGTGGCTATCAGGTTAGATTATACAAACATTTTATAGCTGTCAAGGTTTTACAAAATCGTTCTCCAGGAAGTGCTTGACAGTTGGCACCTTTGTACCTGTCTCCTGATCGTGTGTGTTAAGACAGTGTGATTAAACAGAAAGCAAACAACAACCTGTGATTTTGTTACCGAGGAAACGTATTTCCTTTATACTTGCGCTTTATAAACATTGAACTTCAGTGTAGGTTTAATTGGCCATTGTGAATTCCTTCTTCCTGTTTATTGACTTTTTCAAGGAACCAGGCTAGGTTGATTTCCAGTGTTTTTTTGCTGCGATTCTATTGTTTTTCCTACTTCTTTTAGCGCTTAGCTGCGCCTGGGACACTCAGGTGACAGACCCAAGGTCCCAGCAGTGCACCCGTCCCTCCTTTCTCCCTGGCACTGCTCTGCTGTGCTCCGTACAGGTTACTAAATTATGTTTTTATTTTCATCTAGTTGAAAGTGTTTTTTATATTCTCAAGACTTCTTTGCCCTTTTGTTACTTAGAAGCACGTTGTTTCATCTCCATGTGTTCAGGGACTTCCCCGCCGTCCTCCTGTTGCTGGGCGCCACCTCTGTTTGGGTGGGGAGGTGAGCAGGGGTCTGTCCTTGCCGGTCCCCCACTGCTGGAGCTGTCCATCCTGACAGTGGCCTGCCGAAGTCCACCGCGTCAGCACCAGCTTTGCTCATTTGTCCTTGGAGTTCTGTTCTCTCTAACCTCGTGTATTTCGGTGTCAGGTACAGACATTTGGGTTTATGTCTTTTTGGTATGTAATGCTCTTCTGTATCCCTGATACTTTTTTTTGTTCTGAAATCTATTCTCTCTGAAATTAGTAAAACTACCCCTGCTTTTGATTAGTGTAGGTATAGTGTATCTTTTCCCATCCCTTTTAACTTATCTGAGTCTTTAAGTTATTTTTTTATAGACAATAAATAGTTGGGTCTTATTTTTTCTTGTTGGTTCACTTTTGTTAAGTTTTTTAATAAACTCTGACGTTCTCTACTAGTTGGTGTATTTGAACTTCACATTTGAAATGAGTTTGATATATGTGAATTCATTCTTACCATATTGATTGCTGTTTGTTTTGTTTCGTTTGGTGGTACTGGGGATTGAACGTAGGGCCTTTGCTGTGACCTGCGTTCCTGACCCTTATTTATTTTGAGACAGATCCTTGCTAACTCACTAAGTTGCCTAGCCTGGGCTCAAACTTGGGACCTCCTGCCTCGGGCTCCCAGAGTACTGGGGTTACAGGTGTGCAGCAGCACGCCCAGCTGCCTTCTCTGGATGTCACCGAGCATCTCAGGCAGTTCCTCTTGCTGTCCTCTCTGAGCACATCGGTTCCTGGAAAGTGTCTGCAGGGCTGTGCAGTTGGCAGCACCACTCTCAGCTCGCCTGGGAAGCTGTCATCGCTCAGTTTGCTGTTACTTCATTCTGAGAGGAGGACAGTGGGCCCCGCATAACCTCGAGTTCTGTATGCACAGACCAGCTTTGGATAAGAATATTCCAGAAGAATTGACTGCCCTGAACAGTGCAGACTTTTTTCTTGCTGACATTTCCTAGACAATACAGTGCGGCAGGCATCGTGAGTGATCTGGGGACTCCTGCAGAGGTACAGGAGGATGCTGTAGGTTACCTGGCAGTACCGTGCCTTTTTGGTAAGGATGCTTAACGCATCCTTAGATTTTGGTTCCCGTGACATCCTGGAACCAGTCCCCTGTGGATGCTAAAGGACCCCGTAATGGGCTTTCAGCTTTTTCTTGTTGTGCAAACAGGAGTGACAACTTCCAAGCTCGTTGTTTGTTGGAGCAGAGCCTGTTGGTCTCTTGTTTGTCTAGACCAGTGATGGCAAACCTTTTAGAGCTTCCAGTGATGCAAACAGCCCGCTGCGGAATACGTGCCATCGGTTCGCCACTGCTGGTCTAGACTTGTACTTGTGTCTGTCGTTGAATTTATTGGAGCGACCCACTGTACTCTGCCATTCTGCACCTTGCTGAGTGCCTCGCCTTTCACCTGACTGCTGTTAGCATCCTGCCTACTGATCTGAAGTCGCACGGTCACACCACACCGAGGTGCTGTCTGGAGGATGTGCAGGAGCAGTTCCTCCACTTACAGATGAGCAGACTGCGGCTGGGGAGCACCCGTGCGACAGGGCCTGGCTCACCCGGGCCGGTGCTCCGTGGGCCCTGGTGCTGCAAACCCTGGCCGTCTGTTCAGGCCTGACTCCTCAGTCCACTGTACCCCAACCCAAAGCCTCCTTTCCCTGAGTCACACTCCACAGGCTGCTGTGCTCCCTTTATTGCTTCTGCCACTGTGGGTGGTGCCCTTGTGCTGATCTCTGTCTCCTGTTGCTTATGGTGTGGCTCCGCCCATCTCACACACACCCCTCGAGTTGTCACTGATGTCACAGGGACCCCCTTTCCTTCCCACGGAGTGAGTTGGTGACTTGTCTTGGCCTAGTCTAGATTCAGTTCTTTCTTTCAGTTAACTCAGACATGGGCATCTGTCCTGCTTCTGCCCTTCTCCCTGGGATGCCTTGCCCCTCTGCTGTGGATCTGCAGACCCTAGCACTTGCCAAAGCCTGCTTTAGCCACTTTTTCCTTTCTGTCTCCGAAGCTTCCTTATACAGCACTATGTATATGACTGCCCCTGTGACCCTGGTCTGTTCGTGTTCACTGCCGCAGGCAGAGTGTGACTGTCCTGGAACCCTGACACGTTCACTGAGACCTCCCGGGATCATACCGTATCATTTTCAAAATACAGCCTGAAATGTGCGTTGATTTGATTATGCACCATGTTCAAGATTCATGTCTTAAAATCATAATTTCAGTGATTGCTTAGTTATATGGTAGCATAGAGAAGGATCCTGTAATTCTCCCAAAGTTTATAAATTATAGCATTCAATTAATTAGTTCACTATGGGGTTTTTTCCTCTTCCTCATTTTTTATTACCCCGCCCTGATGTTTCATAACTTTTTACATTGGTAATTTTGATTATTTTCATTTGACTACCATTCCTTACCTGAAAATTATGACCAGTTTTCTGAGGTAATTATTGTAAACATGCCATTTACCAGTTACGCACTAACCAAATTATTGGGTAGAGCATTTTTGAACCATCTCAGTTGCGTGTGTCGATGTGTAATTATGTGTGTGCGCGCACGCTCACACTGAGCAGGAGTAATTGTATTCTCAATCCTGACGGCATTTTGGGCTCCTTTTCGTGGCCTGTGAGTGACCGGCGCTGCCCAGCACAGGGTTCAGGCCTGGGGTCCGCGGGTTGCCAGCCCGGTGCTCCGGTGTGCGGGGCCGCGCCCGAGCCGCCGCATGTCTGTCTGCCTCCCCGTCCCGCACAGCTTTCCAGTCATCCTGCAGCTGCGCAGGCCGGGCGGCGGGCACGGTCCAGGAGGGAGGGGACCGCAGGCTGGGGGGAGTCGGGAGACGGTGGCGGCAGAAGCCTCGTCTGCCACTCGATGTTCTTGGGACCCTCGGCCTGGCTGCTCCTCCTCACGCCGCACCCAGGCCCCGGGGCCTCCTGTCTCCTGGGCTCCACCCGGCCTGGGCCGTGTTTGCATTTTTTCCTGATGAAACGAAGTGCTCTGTGAGCAGAACGTTTCCTTTCGCTGCCCTTTGCTTCCCGAGTCATAAACAGCCTCCCGCTGTCTTCGTTCCTTGTTCATCCCCAGCCCAGAATGTGTCTAGTCTGTTAGAGGTCAGACCTGAGATTCCCAGAGCCGTGGCCCAGGCTGCTCTTCCTCTCCCCGCCCAGGCACCTCCTGATACGCCGAGACGAGTTCACACGTGCTGCGCCAGCGTGGCAGCACCTTTGCCGTGCAGTCCTTACAGGTGCTGTGAAGCCTGCGTGCTCAGAGTTCCCGCTGATCTCTCCGCTGTAATTCTGCCGGGCTCCCCTAGGTGGCACTGTTGCTCCGTATAGTCCTCATAGGAGCCAGTGAGTCCTTTCACGTTTTCTAGCATTTTCTTAGAATTTTCAGCTCTAGAGAAAACCAAGCCGTCTCCCAGTCACCTTGACACTTACTAACATTTAAGACTGAACTTCATTTTCAGTTGAACGTTTTAATTGTAGTTGTGTAGTAACGGTATGGAATAGTTGTTTGTAGTAACAGTGAAGAAACTGCATACACATCACTGAGCGTGTGTGGAATATACTTAAGATACCGTGTCGGGAAGCTGCCAGCCCTTCCCGCTGGAACCTCACGGAGCTGGGAGTGTAGTTCCGAGGACTTCACTTTGGTACCGGGTGGAATTTTATCAGATGCCTGCATTGCATTTGTAACAACCAGAAAAAGCAATCAAACAAAATACAGCCTCTGTATGCCCTTACAAACTTCAGCATTGGCTTGTTTGAGTTTTTCTAAACACTTCGGTATCTTTTGGCCGGCAAAGCTAATGACACTAGAACTAAGAAAACAGTCCTACCTTTCAGTGTGTAGGTTACAGGTGTTTCAGTGTGCAGGTTACAGCTCCGCCTGCCGCAGCCCTCTGTCCCCGTGGCGGTCTGGCAGTGTGACCTGCCTTGCATTCCTTCTCCAGGCCTGTCTCTGGCCCTGGGGACCAGGCTGGGCTCGGGAGGCCTGGGCTCTTCTCACCAGGCATGGCTGGGAGCCAGGCCCATGGCAGGCTCCACAGGAGCCTTCATGAAGGGGAAGCGCCCACTGCCTTTCTAACTCATGGGTGGGAAAGTGGCCATTGAAAGTAATTATTTTTTTTGTTTTGAGCCCGTAAAAATGGATACTTTTGTTCATGCTTCTTTCTAAAAGCTTAAAAAATGCTTTTCATCACATGTAATGGTTATATTCAGATTAAATTTAAGGTAAGCAAATTATGACAGAGTATAAATACTTTAGCACTCATCAAAATGAAGTCGTAAGGCAAGGAGAATGTCCCCAAGTGATATTTATTGGTGCCAAAAATGTGAAGCCTGAGACCTCGCGGGGTGGTGGTGTCGGCCACCCCAGGCCCAGGCTCCACAGCGCGCCATTGCTTGCCTGTGCACAGCGGCAGGGTACAGGCGCGGCGGGGGTGCTGCTGGCTCTTTCCCCAGACAGGCATTAATTTTGCACGCTTTCAGCAAGCACTCCTTGTGCGCCATAGCACTGTCGTAGCTGACGGTGGGTAACCTTTTCTTCCTCTGCCCCTGTGTGCAGAGCACACGTTGGCGCCTTCATGTTTCCAGTGTCTGTGTTCCTAGAAGGCCGTCATTCGCGAGAGAGCGTCCCACACAGCCCCCAAGGTCTTGCACTGAGCTTGGGAATGAGTAGCATTTGTCTTAGTGTGTGAATTTTTTATGTAGCTGTTTAAAAAAGTCAGACTTGGAACTCTTTATTGTATGTACTTTGGCAGCTCTGTGTGACCCTTGTGTGTCTTGTGTTTCAGGGTGCAGGATAAGTTGGAAGTGCTGAATTTCACAACTGTCCCTGTCTATCTCCCGGAAATCACGGTCGGCGCTTACCAGTCTGACCGGCTCTTCCACAGATTCAGAGAGGTGAGACCTCAGTGTTGAGGGTCGTCTGAGGGGAGGGGACCCTGTCCCTGCTCTGCATCTGACACTGCACTGGGGCCCAGGGCGTGCTCCAGTGAGTCTGCCAGTCAGAGTGAGGTCCACTGACGTGTGAGACCCTCTGCTTGAATGTGTCATTCTTACGGACGGAGGGGTTTTCCTGCACACCCCACCATCCAGCCGTCACGATCAGCAAATGAGCATTGGCACACATTGCTGCCGTCCAGCCCCAGGCCCGGGATGAGCCTGTGATCCCGAGATGCGCTGTGGAGCTCAGAGAGACAGGCTGCATTCAGGGCTCTAGCTCTTCAGTCTCTGGCACCCAGGCTGGCTCTGGGGCCTGCCTTGCCTTTCCAGACCTTGACCCCTTGAAGATAACAGGGCGTTGATTCTGCTGAGTGTCTCTTAGTTTGGTTCTGCTGACTGTTTGCTCATGGCGTGCGTGTGTGCATGTGTAGAACTGGATGCGTCTTACCAGGTACTGTATGACTCCCATTTGTCTCAGCTCTGCTTACGTTACTTTTGATCGGTTGATTAAGACAGTGTCTTTATAATGAAGTTGCTTCCCCGCCCTTTGTAATTATTAAACGTGTTGAGGAGAGTACCTCGGGGCCATGTAGAAGTATTCTCGTCACATTTTCACTCTACAGTTTTAGCGTCCGTTGATTTTTCTTAAGTACATCAGTTATACTACTGTTTGCCAAATTATAATCTTAATTCTCCCGTCCCTTCTCCGTCATTTGTTCTTTCCCTCCCTTTGTTCATTTGTGTGTTCACATCATGATGGATTTCACATTCCTGTGTATTCATACACATCTGTGTTCATTCCTGCCCTCTCTCTCAGTGTTAAATCCATGTGTTCACCTGACTCTTTGGTTTCTGTGTCACACTGCAGGCTTCATGCTAGGGTCTGTTCCGTGCCCGTCTTGGAGCATGGGTGACTGGCGCCTCCCTCAGCGCATTTCCTTACTGGGTTAATACCCGTGTGTGTGACCAGCTTCCTGTTTGCTGCCGTCCTCTGTCCCCCAGGGAGACAGAAGTCTTACTAACCCTGCCGAACGGCTTTGGACCAAATTCTTAGCGAATACTTGCAGTGGGTATGGAATTCTAAGTTGCCAGTGTTTTCTTGCAGCACTCCTAAATTTCAGTATTTTGTGCTTCTGATTTTCTTGTTTCTGATGAATTGGTTGCTATCTTCTTTTGAAGGTAATATTTCTTATTTCTCTGGCAGAGTTCATTTTTCACTTTACGGGAGTTTTCTGACTTGATTTTGAGCACCGTTTAACACAGCGATGGTAAACCTTGTAGAGACCGAGCGCCCAAACTGCGACCCCAAACCCACCCATTTATTGCAAAACGCCAGCACTGCAGTTAAACCTGAGTAGCATCTTTGGTCTTAAAAACGCAGTAACATGCATGCCAGAGGTTCACTGCCACTGCTCTGGTGTGTCTGTGCACACTGGTATTGCTCTGCCCTTCTTTCTCTGCTCTCCCGCTCGGGCTTCGGTCGGCCCTGTGGTGGACCTTCTCACCAGGTGCCTTGTGTGCCTTGAGCTCCTCTCTGTCTTTCTGTGTTCTTCTTCGCTGTCTGGTTCTCCTACCCCTTGTTCTGGTCACTGAATCGTGGTATGCTTGGTAGTCGTTTTTTGGTCTTCTGTTGCGGTTGTTCTCGTGCGATAGCCATTGTTTTAAGAATGTGAAGATAACTCGAAGCTTTGTCTAGTGTGCCTTCCTTCTGATGGTGTGTTGTACTGTGCTGGGCAGTGCTGAAGTTCAGCACATCAGCCGAATCCGTCAGAGGTCGGGCCGATGGGCGGAGCCCACATGCCGTGAGGTCTGATGGTTTCCAGCTTGCCCTTCCCGAGAGACCGTTTTTCCTGCTGGCTTTGAACCATGGCTCTCACCCCACAATACTTCATTGCTCGGAGCTCTGCTCAGCATCTCGCTGTCTGCTGGGAGGGGCTGCTGTCCTCGGCAGCTTGCACTTGCCGTTGTCCCCTGCTGGGCACCTTTGGCAGGGCCGTCTCTGCTGCCCTGCACGGGTCGTCCTGGAGTGGAGAGTGTCTGCACGGCTGGTCCTCGGGAGCTGGGCGTCTTAGCCGCTTTCTCAGCTTCGCCGGAGCTCACCCAGAACTTTCCATTGTTACTGTGTTTCTATGGCTTTGTCTGCTCTTTCATTTATGAGCGTTATAGAGAACCATGGTGTTGGGCTTGTGGCTTTAATTATGAGTAAATATTTAGAAATGTTAAAGTTTTAATATATGATTGGGGAAATCTAATTTTTAAAAAATTTCTGAGCATATTTGGAAAGGAACTTCAATTTTTAGAACAGTTTTAGATTTCTAGAAAGCTGTGCGGATAGCAGAGAATTCTCATACACCCCACGTTGGGCTTCCGCGAAAGCCTTGACTGCCCATAAAACTCACAGTGGTGATTGTTTCGCAGTTTCCCTCTGGGGTCGCCTCGAGGGCCTGGGATGACGAGTGGCGCCCTGCCGTGGCCCCACACACAGCTGTCTGGGGGTTCGTGGCTTTGTGCAGTAGGCCTGGCCAGCAGTGGGGCTCGTGTCCAGCTGTGCAGTATGACGCGGTGCCTGGCCTCGTGGTGGCCCTTGGCAGACCAGTGGCTGCCCCTGTGCCCTGCTCGGAGGCCCCGTCTGCATCTCTCCGGCCTGCCTTGCAGAGGGCCTGCTTGTCCCTCTGAGCAGGAAGTAGGCTCTCCTCATCCCACCCCTGTCCCGGGGCCACCATCAGAAAGGGCGGGCTTCTTTGCATGTGGTCACTGAACGAGCAGGTGGTGCTAGGCACAATTCTGTCGGATGGCGAGGGAAAACAGTGCCCACTGCTTTAAAGCACATTAAACACTAAACACATTAAAAACTGAAATTCTAACTATAACCTGTATTTCTCCCACTTTTTTGATTCCCTTGGAAACAACTTAAAACCCAGTGCCAATGATGTAGTGTGAAGGCAGCTGTCATGAAAAGGTGGCTCCTAAGATTTCCTTCTGTCCTGGGATCCTGAGGCCCTGGCGGGGTGGGCGGGCAGGGAGAAGGGGCCTGGGCACGGGGAGCAGGGCCTTCAGACAGCGTGCCCGGCTGGCTCCGCAGCCTCACCTCAGAGGCCCCCAGGCAGGGACAGGCTGCTAAGTTGCTTTTAGTTGGGTCCTAGTTTGGGTCCTGAGGTTTAGTGGGAATCACTGTGAAATGTGAATTGCTAAGCAAATTAAATACTGTTTTAGAGAATTACATGTTACAAGGAGAAATTGTAAATACAAATCTAAAAAGAATAGAGCTTTTTAGAAAAGGGCTTGGATTTTGTTTTATGTATGTTAAAAAAGATGAGTGACTAAGGAAAATGAAAATCGGCCCCTTGTCCGAGGGAAAGCCGCGTCTGAGCAAATCTGTTTATTCACACGTGTGTGGCCGCCAGGAGGGGCGTCGGGCGGCCAGTGGCGGGCGCGTTTCAGCAGCAGAGAGGTCTCGTTCCAGCGCAGGGGGAGGGCACTCTGGAGGCCAGCGGCCCTTGAACACGGGCATCCTGGGTGCAGTTTCTCTGTGCTAGGCAGTTTTGTTTGTTGGTGCATTTTTTGTATTTAAGTTGAGAATGCGAGTGTTTTTACCCAACTCCACCACCCACGTGCAAAGTGTATATAGTACTAATTAACATTAGGAGGGTAATAAAATACCAGAACTGTAACTCAACTTCAGAGAAGCTCAGTGCGAGCGCGCCCTGTACTGGGCGGAGACTGAGGAAATGGGGGCTGGCATCCTGCGCCTTGCACGGCGGCCTTTCCGCGCTGCGAGCCTCGTGTGCTTGTTGATTCTCTGTGGCCAGGAGTTAGAGGTGCAGCGTGGATGCCTTGGAAAAGGAGAAGTGTTCTGCCCCTTGTTTCAGTCCAGTCTTCCAATCTCCTTTTGCGTTTTAGATTGTTCTGGCTTTTCTGTCCTTGGGGTTTGGTGTTGCAGAGGACTGGCCTGGGTTTGAATTTGTCCTTATACCAGTGCTTTCTGAGTCTTCTTGTTCGGATCCTGTTCCTTACTTTAGTTTTTATCACTTCTCTTTAGTTTTGTAAACATGATTGACCTCACCTCCCCTATCTGGCAGTGCCTGGGTTCTTGCTCCTTGTGCTTGCTCCTGGGGACTTGTTTCTCCACTGTGCTGCAGACCGAGGCCCCAGCTGCTGCTGTGTGGGCCTCATCCCTGAGCCCTTGGTGAGACTATACCTGCGAGACCCGGTCCTGCCTGAGGTGGGAACAGATGCTGTCCTGACGGAGGGGTGTCCTGCATCACCAGCTGACCCTGGCTACCCTGCCTGGGTTCCCAAGGAACTGGGACTTGAGGGACCATCCGGCCCATGGAGGCAGTGTGAATTTGCACCCCCGGACCATGGGAAGACAGCCTGTCCTGGCACCCAACAACTCTTAGAAAGTGCCTGCAGCAGCTGTGGCTTCAGTGGCCCATGGTTTCACCCAGGATTTCCTTACGAGCCTGATACTCCAGCAGAGCGCAAAATGCGTTTGACTAAGGTTCGAGGCTGCTTCTCATCAGAGCCTCACGAACCAGCTGGCTCCTCCATTTCCCTTGTGATCCAGGGGCTGCTTGGGTGCAGGCCCCTTCTGTATCCACCCTAGGAATACCCCTCTGAGGGGGAAATTCTGTGTCTTCTGTCTCTGTAGGCGTGTGCCCAAGGAACATTCCCTGAGAATGGAGGATTCATTCAGTCTCCACTCTCAGGCATAGGAGGGAGACCCAGCTGATGAGGGAATCCTTGCCTTTTTTTAATCATCAGACTGCTGTCCAGGAGACAGCATCTTAGGAGCTCTAGATATCAGAAGTGACAGCTACCAGTCCTCGCCAGCAGGCCCACGTCACTGGGCTCCCTCCAGACACGGTCATCTCCCCATCTAACCATTTCGCTGTCACTCAGCAGCAGCTTGTTCGTCAGCACTAGGTGACCGGAGGCCCTGCTCTGGGCGCCGGCGTCCCGAGGGCCGTGGACGGTAAACACCCACAGGCTGGCCAAGCTGCTGGCAGAGAGCGCTGCGCCTGCAGTGCTGAGAGGCGGGCACAGCGGGGAGTCCCTGCGGTCAGTCCCTGCGGTCAGTCACTCGGGCTGCAGGGAAGGCTGCTGAGCTCCCCGTGGGAGCGGGTGGTGTGCTGACGGCCACTGCCGTGCCTGGGGTGTGACCGTGGGCCAGGGCGGAGAGGTCAGAGAGCATTTCCGTGGTCTCGGCGTAGGATGCTGCCACCTGGCCTGTGATCTCTCCGCCCCGGGGGACCCTTTACCAGAGCCATGTGCCTTTCCTTGGCACCTCTCAAACTTTTATTCCCTGCCCCCCATCCCCTTTGTGGTACTGGGAATTGAACCCAAGGTTTTCTCACTGAGCTATATCCATAGCCCGTTTTATTTGTTTACTTTGAGAAAGATTCTCCCTAAGGTGCCAAGTAGCTCCGGCTGGGCTTTAACATAGGCTCCTCCTGCCATCGCCTCCCAGAGTGCTAGGGTTACAGGCCTGCACCGCTGTGCGGGTTCTCCTAGGCTCTTAGAACTAAGCAAACTATTGTGAAGGATGCAGGTGTCGGTGTAAGGGAAAGGTGATGAGTGGGAGGGTTGAGGGTGGCCCCCACAACTTCAGCCATTGTCTCCCCTTAGCCAGGTGGTAAATGCATAGGGCAGAGAAGTGGAGGATGGAGAGGTCACCAGAAAGTGGCAGTGGGGTGGCCTGGTGCACAGGAATTCAGAGATGAGAAGTGGCTCTTTGTAACAGCGGACTCACTTAAGGGCTTTGCGTTGGGGGCGTAGTCATGCCTGTCATGGGTATCTCAGTGGCCTGTGCTCAGCTCTGTCTGCTGGTGACCTGAAGGGACCGGAAGGTGCGCTCCGCAGAAAGCTTCCAGGAGTGGAGTCCAGCTGTGCAGAACCAAGTGCACGGGGGAGGAGGCCCCGCTCCAGCTTTCGCACTGGAGAAGGGTGCATTTCTGACAGTTTAGACCAGAAACGTGAGTCCTGGGTTTTAAAAAGCATCAGAAGCGGTGGCAGACACATCTCCTCCCCGGCAGCAGCTCACCCACACCGATTCCAGCGGCTCGCCGTAACCTGACGGTTCATGAGCCTTTCAGCTTCATTTTAATAAAATAGCAGGCTTTTCTTTTCAGACTCCTACACAACCGCTTTTCATAAAATGTAATTAAATTCTGCCCTTGCAAAGACAGTGCTGCTGAGATTGCTGTTTGGGAAAAGAACACTGTATCGCCCCACTCCTGGAAAGGAACAGTAGTGCAGCCCCACCTTAGTGGGTTCCCCAAGCCATGTCGGGTCAGGGGTCAGTCATTGTGCTCCCCTAGCCACGTCGGGTCAGGGGTCAGTCATGGGGGCTCCCTTGGGCACGTGGGGTTGGAGATCAGACAGTGGGATCACCCTGGCATGTCAGGTCTGGGGTCAGGGTGCTCACTTTGGAGACGAAGAAGGAAGCGGGGGAAAGAGGACCACACCCAAGCGCGGCGAGTGGCCAGCTTGTGACCAGGGAGCCCACAGGGGTGGCACCTCCATCTTGGGCGCTGCTGGGTCGGGGGCGGTGCAGAGAGACTTGGCCAGGTCTGTTGGAACAGGCGTTGCGGTGGGGGGGTCATGGTGGAGTGGGACCTGCGCAGAGATGGGCCAATGAGGCGCTGCTCTGCTGCTGCGGCTGTGTGACAGTGCCAGCCGACCCGCACGCCTGCCCTGTGCTGTGCGGAAGTCACTGCCCTTGCTGGTGCCAGGATGACAGAATCTTCACTCTCCTACTACATTTATTTCTTTACTATCTCAGGTTGTTTTCATTTTCAGTATCAAGTTCTTCTGTATCGTAAAGGTATTTTTAATAACTTTAATATGGTAGCACTATGATCTTGCCTTATGAAGTTCTTTTTAATAAAGAAAAAGTTGGAGTAAGTGGAAAATCCACTAGATCAGTTTATCTAAACATGCTGAAGAAGACAGACCAGGCCTGATTGTGTTTCCTCCGGGTACTGAGACCTTGCTTAGAGCTCATATGCATTTATGTTAAGAGTTAAGTTCTCTTTGAGCTGAAAGTAAACATGCACCACCTTCACCATGCTCCACACCAGTTGGGGAAGGGACGGTTTGCCCACGGATGCACCTCTTGTGTGCCCTGGGAGTTCAGTCTGTATGTCCCAGGTGTTTGTACTTCTGTACGTGGAAGATTAGCAGAGATGATGAATTTTCCAGGTGCAGCAGTCCTACACAGTTGCTGGTGTGGCCCACAGATACAAAGTACCGAGGGAGTGTCCCGTGGGCAGTGGGCTGCAGAGCCAGAAGTGCCGCTTTTTGCCCAGGAGTTACTTTTGCTGCGTAATATCTAGAAGGCATGCTGTCTTTGAGTATTTAAGCAGCGCTTAGACTAGAAGCGTTTCTTCTCTTCGAAGCTAACAAAAGTTCGGGGGATGAGGACCGAACTAATATATACTATCCATTGCAGTGTGTATCACAGGCAAGCGTGGGTATTTTTGTAAATAGGATAGTGTTTATGTATTAAATAGAAGGCATTTATTTTGAGAAAGATGGTTTTTAAAATTGGTTTTGATAAAATGAAAAGGTTTTGTTGAAAATTAACTTCAATTTTATTTGATTTATGCTGCATAATACTGGAAATTTGGGGAACTGTATGTCAAAGAAGTGACTTTAATAATTTCTGAAGTATTCCTTAAAATTAATGAAAAGTTCTTAGAGTTCATTAGCATTTATATGCAATAGTGGAAAATAGGAGTTGGAAATTGGAATCCCCAAATTACCCCAGAACTGTTTAGTGGCTCGAAGATTCTCAGAGCACCTGCGAGAGTGAGTCAGTCGTGTCTAACGTAGCTGTTTCCTGTCCCCAGTGGAGTGAAACAGACCCAGCAGGCTTTAGCTGGACTTCCTTCATTTCTTTTCTTCTTCTTCCTTTAAATTCACCTACCCATGGTAATACAACAGAGGATTTAGTGCTGGAGTGTGTGTATGATGCTGTGTTACATGCTCTCCAGGAAAACTCCTTCGAGTAAAAACCGCGAGTATCACTGACTCCCCGCAGCAATGCTCGGATGTGAACGTTCCGCAGCACAGACTGCGGAGATGCACGTAAAGGGCCTGGAAGAGAGGGCAGAGGCGGTGTCCTCAGGGCAGAGCGGGTCGTGGACGACCCAGCCCAGCTCAGAAAATCTCACATCTGAAAACCCAGAGAGCATCTGCAGATGGGCAGGTGCACGTGAGAGCAGAGGGGATTCAGTAAAACCAGTGCAGGTAGCAGGAGACTGAGGCAAGCGAAGATGCTCCATTATCAGGTCAGCACACTGAGAGTTGTAATTTGGTTCAACTGTTTCTTACATGGTATAGTAGAAAATTTGGACTTGATAGTAGAAACATCCGGTCACGTGGCTTAGCACCTCCTTTCTGAATAGACACAGTGTTCGCTTGGGAGCATGGGAAATTGTGGCAGACAGCCACGCATGTGAGTGGGAGCACAGATGACCGTGGCAGCAGGCATCGCCTGGAGAAGAGGCCCGACGGGAGAGTCCTGGGATGGGCTCCTGTTGGCATCAGGCCGCACTTCACAGCGCAGGGCAGGGCGTGGAGCAGAGCTGGCTCGGGACAGGTCTCGGAGTAGCTAGCAGGGCATCCAGTGGAGGCAGGCATGCCGGGGTCAGCCAAAGGCCCTGAGGCCGCGTGGCCCCATCCCAGGCAATGCCAAGCAGGGGTTCTGCCCGCCTTTCCCCTGAGTGGCCTTTCCTGTGGATGTATCCGCCATCAAGCTGCTCGCACTCACCGAGCGTGTTCCTTTCTGCTTGTTATTTTCCACTGAACGGCAATGGTACTTTTGCTGGCACTTACTTGATGAGCCTAATCCTGTGTGGAGTGGTAGGTGGGCTGTGAAGAGCTGACGGCGGCTGTCTGTGTGAGCCTGCGCCCCGGCAGGGTTTGGTGTCCGCAGGTGCTGGGGGTGAGGGGCTTCTCAGGTGGACGTGGCTCCCCAGCCGTGTCTCCGACCGACTCTCGCCTGGGTAGCGGCGAGGCTCACTGGCTTTGTGGGGCGGTTCTCACCGTCCTGCTGCGCTTCTTCCCTTCCTTCTTCGAGGGTGGGGTGGAGCCAGGGTCTCACGCGAGCGAGTGAGGCCAGCGCTGGCCGCAGAGCCTCCCCTGCGGTGGCTCCCGCCCCTGTGTTTCCCCACAGCATTTCTCTTCCGGCTGATCAGCGCCTCTGACGCTGGTTCCTCGAGCACAGGGCTGGTAGCAGTGACTTTTTTTTTTTTTAATGATTCCATATATGTAATATTTTTTATTTTAATCAGATTTTATTGGTACATTTTAGATACAGATAATGATCATATCCATCCTAGAGAATTTGAACCTGTACGTGATATAACTTGTTTGTTGTTTCCCATTCAGTGACTTCTGTTAGCTCATGGTTGTCTAAAAAGAATCATGTTCTTAGGGCAACTTTACTCCCTAGGCCTTTGATTTGACCGAGGAGTCCGGGCCGGCAGGTTCTCCTCCCGCCTGAGGCTCTGCCCGCCCATCTGAGGAGAAGTCTGCAGTTGCTGTCATCGTTGGTCCTTGTACCTGGGGAACCTCTTCGTCTCGGGCTGCTTTATAGATTGCCTCTGGACTTCTTTACCATCAGTTTTACTGATTTAATTATGATATGGTTCTGTGTGGTTTCATCTTTACCTTGCGTGGGATTTTTGAGTGTCATAAACTGAAGGTTATAGTTTTCCGAGCATTGGGAAAATGTTTAGTCATCGTTGCTTCAGAGTTTTTGTCTTTCCTTCATGTGTGCATGCGTTAGATTGATGCTTTCCACAGCTCCCTGAGGCTGTTTGCTTTTGGTGTTTTTCTTTGGGCATCTTATTTTGGATGCTTTCTCTTGTGCTATCTGCAAAGTCACTGATATCTTCTGTGCTGTTACTAGTTTGTGTCTTTCACGAAACAGAGCCCAAGGGATGAGATACTGAAGAGCTTCTCTGCAGGGGACACCCCTGGGAAGGGTCGGGAGATGCCTGAGAGGGCAGGGAGCCCTGGTGCTCAGTAGCCCTCAGTGACCGAGATGGGCGGGGCAGTGGGCTGTCGTGAGAGGGTGTGGCCCAGGCGTGGGCGGCTGCGGGTCCCCAGGCCGGCGCTGCAGGCCCGTCCTGTTCTGCAGTAGGCTTCCTGCCCAGCACGTGTGTGTGGCCACCACACCCAGTTCGCCCATGGAACCAAATTTCAGGAATCCCGGTTAACTCCAGAAATCTTTCCGGGTTCTTTTCATGCTGTCCGGTTCTCTGCTTGTTATTGTCATCCGTCCCTTGTTCCTCGAATGCACTGAGCACTTCTGTGACAGCCACTGCAGCGCCCTGGTTTCCTAATTCATCACCCTCGCCTCTCCTGAGTCAGCCCGATTTCCCGGTCGTGGTCACATTTTTCTGTTTCACATGTTAGGAAATATTTTGTTGGTTGTGAATTTTATGGTTTTGAATGAGAGATCTTGTTCTAGTTCTGTGACAATTGTTAGGATTTTCCTGGCAGGCAGGGAAGCTACTTGCACGTCAGCGTTAAGCCCCTGGGGACTTGAGTTTCAGCTTTTGACGAGTCCGGAGCCAGCTTTCTTCAGGGGTGGTGTGCCCGTTGTGTGTGCCCTGGGGTGTCTGGTGTGCACGTGTGCCATGAGGCCAGTGGACCCTAGGGTTGCATGGCCCTAGGTGAGCTCGTGCGACCCCTCCCAGCCACGCGCAGCTTTACCCCTGCTGCACAGTGGGCCCCTGTGTGATTTCTGCAACTTTGTGTGCCTCGGTCCCTCTCTCCCTCCATTCCGTGCCCCATTCGCTAGCCACCTTGACCTGCCCGGCGTCCCAGGTGAGCACCAGGCCCCGTCTGTCCACTTTGAGAGCGCGTGTTGGGAAGGAGAGTCCAGGTCTGTGTTCGCCGGTGGAGAGGAGCAGCGGAGGTTGCCGGCGCAGTTTGGTCTGGGGGGTCCCAGTTGGGCCTGTGCTGTAACTGAGTGCCAGGGGCACGGGGTTCAGGGTGACCCGAGTCCGGCACGCGGCTAGGGAGGTTTTCCAAGCCTGGGGTTCTGAAGACCAGGGCTGCAGTGGGCTGCAGCTGCCCCATTCAGGCCGTGCATCCTGCTGTCCGGTGTGCTGCTCGCTGTCCGCTGTCATCCGTCTGTCTGTCCCTGTGGGCTGCGTCCCTCTCGGCTGGCGAGATGGGGGTCTCACCCTTCCCGCTCCTCCTGCTCGGGGCTCTGCCCACATTCCAACCTGTGTGCTTCCTGTGTGTGTCCTCGAGCTAGGGAAGGCGGGGCTGACTTCCATTCATGTCTCAGAGCGGTGAGGGCTCTGTGCTCTGGTGTAGGAGGCGTTCTGTCTCCTCCAGGCGGAGGTGCGTGGATTCGTCCCTGCAGCTGGCTGGGTGACATGGATGTGACGCAGGTCTCAGTTATGTGGTGTGTGCTCAGTGTGCCGCCTTGGCCCTCGTGGCCCGGACACAGCCTGACCTGTGGTTTGGAGAGATGGACACCGTCACTGGTATCAGCTCCTGCGTGTGAACTGAGTCGTGGGCTCGGGCCTCACCTGGTCTGCACTGCGTCAGAAGCTCCTGGCTGGTGCTGCGTGAGCCGTCCTGTCCCCAGGCTGCCCCTTCTCAGCACAGCACCCATGGCACTCGCTGAATAATCCCAGTTGAGCAGATCCATGCCACGTTCCTGCCCTGTGGTTGCCTGTGCTCACTGGTCAGTGATATCTTTCTGTGCATGCCTCTACGTTGGCTTCTGCTGCCCTGCGCACCAGGATGCACCAGCTCCTTATTCAGCTGGCTCCAAACGGCAGCCAGCTCGCCCCTCCCCTGCCGGGGCGGGGAGGGCCGAGAGCTGGGTTAGACCCTGAGGAGGGCCCGAGGCCTGAGGCAGCCCACGCGCTGAGCACAGCTCGGTGATTCAAACCAGAGCTTGCACACGATTAAGTCAGGCCAGCTTTGGTGGCTGTGTCAGCACCTGCTGCTCCATTTGTTCACTGTTTTTCCTTAAGCAAGCAGTTCCTTTTCCGGAGGTTTATCCTGCGCATAGAGATCTGCAGGGCGTCGAGTGCTATGGTGGGGAACACCAGTACTGTGTGGCTCAGTGGCACAGGTCCCCTTCCAGGCTGGGAGAGGTGGGACAAGACCCTCGGGGTGCTCAGAGGACGGTGCTCAGATTCCGGCCCCGTGAGCCGGCTAGAGCTGCGTGACCTCAGCACACTGCTCGGTCTTTGTGACGAAGAAAGCCCTGCTGTGCGCTCACAAGGCTGCACGGAGGTCTCGGGATGGGGCACGCAGCCCTTCCTCGGCCCTCCTGCGGCGGCCTGGCTCCCCTCCCCTCTGCCCTCCTCCTCCCAGGACGCATCGTGCATGGGAGGGGTGGGTAGAGGGGAGGAAATGGGGAGCGCCCATCCATGTGCAGTCAGTCCCCAGCAGCGCAGGCTGGGCCGGAATGCCACTGCTTTGCTTCGTCCGTGTTAGCTTAAATCAGACGTGGCCCCTGGCGAGCAGCTTTGCACACAGAGCCGGGCAGCAGGGCTGCTCTCGCAGGCCTCCAGTGCATGCATGCGTGTGCCGGGGAGCGCGGGCAGCTCCGACTGCTCAGCCTGGAGAGGCAGGTGCAGGTCCTGATCCCGGCAGGCCTGACAGTGGTGCGAGCCCCCCGCCGTGCCGGAGCCACCCTTGTGGGTACAGCTCCACCCCATGACCAGGCTCCCGGGCATAGGACGCTGGGCCAGCCCGGGTTCCGGCCTGACTGGCCAGGGGCTCCGCAGTGCCTGGCTCAGTCCTTCCCTGGCCCGGGCCATAGATGGGCCATCCCGCTGGCCCGGGAGGGCGAACTCACCTTGGTGGCCTGCTCTGGAGGCGCTCTGGACCCTTAGTTTGTAATCTACTATCCCTGTCCTTGTCGGGGCGAGTGTCAGGGCGGCGTGGGGCAGAAGGCGCGCGTGTGCTTCCTGAACGTACAGAGCTCGCGTGGCCCTGCCCGTGAGGCTGGGGCTCCCTGCCGTCTTCCCCCCGCTGTCTCAGGCTTTTCTTCGTGTGGTGAGAGGGGACTGTGTTTTGGAGGTTGAAGGCTTATTTTAAATTAGCAGATGCTTGTGTGAAGTAATACTGCAGAATAAGCTGATTTGCATTCTTTCAGTGTGAGCGCCTCCAAACGAAAACCCTCTCATGGGTCTCTGTTGGCTCATGCGCACTGAAAAGAGACCCCAAGACCTGCGTGCCCCCGGATTTCAGAATCCACTTAAAACACCACCCGTGCAGCCCAAAGCGTGGGTGTGTGAGGCAATTAGTAGATCTGGCTGGGCTCGGCAGGTTTGATATTCTGTTAGTTTTTATTTGCCCTGGTTTAAAATTTCATTTGCAAAGGTGAAAGTAGCCACACTGCCGTGTCCAGCCTGTCCTCTGCAGGCCCTGCTGTGTCAGCTGTGTGGCCACTCCTGGGCTGGGTATGTCGTTTAACAAGGGCTTTAATTGAAAACGCTGGGCATGCTGACTGACCTCTTGCATTTCCAGGCAGCTGCCCACTGGCTGTTGTTGGTAAATGCAGAACCTTTCGGGTGATCCCTGAACAGTGACTGCTGTGTTCCTCGTGTGGCAGCCCCCGTGCTCCTCGGGTGGCAGTGCTCTGCAGAGGGCCCGTCTAGTGAGGACGCCGGCTGCTGTGAGGGCCCCTTTCGATGCAGGACGCCCGAGCAGCACTGGCTTCCTGGCAGTTCAGGGCTGGGGCCGGGGACTGGGGGCCGGAGGCCTGGGGCCTGTGGCCTGCCTGAGGGTCTGTGTCGGTGGCAGCCTGCTCTCCCTGTGTGCCTCCTGCTCCCGCACATGCGTCCGTCCTGGATTCTGTGGACAGATGTGCCCGCCTGTCTCCTCACAGAAAGCAGACCCTCCCTGGGTTAGTGTCCTATCATGGATGTCATTATTGCCAACACCAAGTGACCTTGAATAGCACATACCCTCTGGCAGGGGCTCTGCTGCCTCTGAGGCCCCGGGGAGCCTGCTTCCTTTGCTTCCCAGCTTTGAGAGGCACCTGCACCCCGGCCACCCCCAGGTCAGTCTGGCCATCCCACCTGTGATCACCTCCGTTTCCTGCTCTGATCTGACCCTTTTGCACGACCTTGCAGATGGCTTTGGGCCCAGCCCCTCATCGCAAGGTCCTTAACCCATCTGTAAGGCTGTCACATCTATGCGCCTTCGCCTGGCTCAAGTGCAGCGTGCCACTGTCCCCCCTTAATTCCTGGCGCCTCTCCCGCTGGCATGGTTTCTCCTCCCACCACCTCTCCTGTCCTGCTCTGGCGAGCTCTTCCTGGCCACCCTCCGACCTGAGGCCTGTGTGTCTCGTGCCGTGACTGCAGCCCCTCCCTGGCCCTCCTGGGCCGGCCATCTCCCCTGGGCCCCTGTCCTGACCTGCTCATCCCGGGCTCGCAGGTGCGTCCACGGCATCATCTCTGCCAGTTGCTGTGTGCGCCTCTCAGCACTGATGTGCCGCCTGCCTCAGTCTCAGCTGCAGATGAGGTTTTCCAGTTGCCTCGTGGTTCTCTGTGCAGCCAGGCCCAGGCCACCCTCCTGGGCAGACCACACCTTCCTGTTCCCCTGTGATGTTACCCCTTTATGGTCTCAGCCGAAGCTCGGCATTTCCCATTCGTGTCCCAGGGCGGGCGTGGCACTCAGCTAAAACTGTCATTCATGTTGCACCCTGACCAGAGGCTGGAACTAGCCTGGTCCAGCAAGAATTGCCCGCAACCAGGCTCAGCTGCAGCCTTCCGGGGACAACGAGGGGACGCGGCCTCTGTGGTCCCGAAGCTTTTCGGCTGCCGTTGTCTCTGAGGTCTTTGGCTCAGGATGGCCTGGGCGCTGCTGGCACTCGCGTGGCGCAGGCAGCTGCGTGCTATCTGCACTGCTGGCCCTGTGCAGTCACGCAGAGACCACCTGCGGCTGGTGTGCCGGCTGTTGCCGCCTGCTGCATTGGAGCAGGTTGCATCCTTGAAAGATGATTTTAGTGCCTGTTCTTCCAGAGGGCGGGATTGGGGAACTGCGTGTGGGTGTGCATGTGCGTGTGTGCGTGCATACGCGTGCATGTGTGAGCGTGCACATGTACTGGGTGCAGGTGTACTGTTTGTCCATATCGATGTGAGTGTGGAAGAGCTCACTTTTCCCTTCCTAGTCACTGAGCCTTAGTGCTGGTGCAGTCTGTCACCCCAACACTCTGGGAGACTGAGGCAGGAGGATCCCAAGTTGAAGCCCAGCCTGGCCAATTTGGCAATTCATTGAGAACCTGTCTCAAAATAAATAAAAAGGGCTGGGCCATAGCTCAGTACGAAGGGCCCGAGCTCAGCCCCTCGCCCCCTTGCTCCAGCCGCGGTAACTCACTGCTCCGGGAGCAGGCGCCTGCCGACAGGGCTGCCTGTGTGGAAAGCCTCCTCTCATTGCCCTGACCCGCACCCCGCTTTGTGCCTGAAGCCGCCCGGAGGGGTCTGAATCCCGAGTACAGACTCTGGCCGGGCCGGAGGCATGCAGGGAGAGGGCTGGGGAGTTGGTCCTCACAGCCTCGCTCCCGCGGCTCATCCGCGGGTTTGGCCGCTGTTTCCGGCTGTTGTCCTGTTCCTGAGTCCACTTTGCAGTCGTGACGGTCAAAGCGTGAGGGCGCAGCACGGCTGGGCCTGGCCTGTGAGTGTCTGCGGCTCCCCTCCCTGCCCAGGGCCACCCTCCTGCCATCAGATGCAGGCGGCTGCCTTGCCCCGTGGTTGTGCCCTGCCGTCCCTGCGTCCAGGCAGAGGACCTGCTGAGACAGCGGGCGCGTGCCCAGGCTGTGGAGTGACTGAGGGGATGGACGCGCCCCTGCTGAGCGCGCATGTGCCGTCTGTAATCGTGTGCTGCCTTCCCCACAGCTGCCGGGCCGCAGGTACGCCCCTGGGTACAACGCTGAGGTGGGCGACAAGTGGATCTGGCTGAAGTGAACGGTGCCCACCATACGAGCTGCCTCACATGTCTGCTCTGTGGACGCTCTGGGGGCAGATGACCCGAGAGCCACACGGCACGAGAAACGGCTGGCAGAGGCGGACTCCCCGTAGAAACTGAAGTGGCGGGAAGCAGTTGCTGCCAAAAAGGTTTGGAGCGTCTCGCTTTATTTGGAATCATCTGTAGTTCCCGTGGAGAAGACACAGCGGCGGGTGAAAGCCAGCCCGCTCTCGGAGCCCGTTGTCTCCGCAGCCCTGGTCATACATTGTTTTTCAGCTCCCAGAATAAAGCCGTTTCCCCGGACCTCTGCCTCCATTTCTGCACATACCATGCACATGCATGCACACGTGTCTGCCCTCCCTACGCCATGTAGCTTCACGTGGTTCAGTTTAATGCAGGCATATCATATTAAAGAGATTTTCTCAAGGTTTTTTCCTGTTGTAGCAGTCTCTTAGAACAAAGAACAAAAGATGGAGAATTGCAAAAAAGGAAAGTGGCCGTAGATTATAGAGCACTGTGTTCGAGTCAGAAGGAATTTCAGCTGCATTTGGCATGCAGCCTGTCCCTGGGGAGCGTCCTGATCCTTGCAGGGAGACTCGTGCCTAGGGACAGGGAGCAGCACTGCAGCACGCTGCCCTCATGACCCGGACGCTGAAGTGCAGCATTACTGTCCAGGAGCTCCGCCGTAAGTAGTGCAGCCTATGAAATTGGGCTTTCTGCTGTAAAGTTCTGTCTGGGGCAGCAACTATTGTCTACATGGGATGATTTACATTTAAATTAATTAAAACGTAGTGCAGTTTAAAATTCAGCTTTTTAGTTGTACTGGACATGTTCCAAGTATGCAGTAGCTACATGACGATGGCGTCAGTACTGTGGTGCAGAAGCGAACGTTTTCATCTTGCAGGGAGTTTGCTAGGCCTCACTGCGGTGGGCGCCTGAAGGGGGATGCATCCCGTCCGCCCGCCTCTCAGCCTCCCTCCAGCCTTCTCCCCCTCATGCTTTACAAGTTGAAAACAAGTGGCCCAGCAGGTTCCGCATTGGTGTGCAGATGTAAACGGGCACTGCCTTCATCAGTCAGTGGGAGTGCAGCTCAGCACTGGGCCGCTGCGGCACTGCCCTTCGCTCTGTAGCTATGGGGACGCCCCATGCTATGGCTCTGAGGACCCCACTGTCCACCGCGGCCCGGACTGGACAGGCAGTGCCCAGCGGAGGCTCAGCTCAGCTGCAGCATGTTAGCGGAACGTGGTGTGGACCCTGGCCCAGGAGAGGCCATGTGTGTTTGTGCCTGACCCTGCACGGTTCTCTTGACACGTGTGACATTTGTGCAGAAGTGCACTGCTTATTTTCTGCTGTTAGGTGTGCATATTGGGAAAAGGACGGGAAGCACACTCCCGCCTTGTCTCCAACTTCAGACCCCAAAGAGCAAGCTGTCTTCTATTTCAGCTCAGTGCATGATTTGGTTTCACAAAAATACAACCCTTAAAAAAAAATAACTGGGTTAAAATAAAGCCATGCCTTCTGAATATTGGAATTCCCAGCACCCTGGAGGCTAGGGACTTTGACAATGGTGCAACAGTGTAGTTTTGCATCTCTGCTTTATTCTTATAGGTGTTTATTGTAAATGTGAGAATATTGTATGTCTTTGTTACTTTTCTTTCCTTGCTGGGACAAAATATCTGGCATCCAAAATTAGGGACGGAAAGGTTTATTTAGTTTACAGTTTTTGGAGGTTTCAGCCCATAGTCAGCTGGCTCCAAGGCAGGGTGGCATGGCACAGGAGCAACACTTCAAGGCAGCAGCCAGCAAAAGCAGCCAGAGCAAAAAGGGACAAAAGCAAGCCTCTTCTCCTCCTTTATATTGCACAGAGGCCAGCACCCCCCACCCCTCAGGGCAGATGTAGCACTCACCAAATCTCCTTGCCTTCCTTTGCCCAGGATGAGGATATTTACAAAGTAAGAACCTTGGCTCCCTGCTGAGTCTCTCAGTTAAACAAACTTCTCAAGTGGCAGGATGTATCACCAGGATGTATCAACCATAGCAATCCACTCCTTGTCAACTTGGCAACCAGACATCTTTAAATCAGCCTCCAGATACAAAGTCTTGCTTATTCTTAACATTTTGCAAATTAACAATCCTTAAGAACCAGCATTAAGTCTACCCACATTATATGACATTAGAAACATAACATTTTGTCCTTGGACCCCCAAGACTCATGCACATCCTTTTATGCAAAAGGCATTTAGTCCATCAGCAAGAGTTGCCAGAGTCCTAACAGTTTCAGCATTGCTGAAAAGTTCAAGTCCCAAGCCTCCAAGATGGAAGATAAACTCTTAGTTGCATACCCCTGTACAAATGAAAACCAAGTTAAACACTTCCAACATATAATGACACAAGATAAACATTACCATTCCAAAGGGTACAAATGGGATACAAAGGATTGGGACCAAAGGAAGTCCAAAATCCAGCAGGTCAAACCTTAAGTCCTGGAGTTCCACACTTAGCATCTGAAGCAATCTAGTTACAATTTCCAAAAGGCTTGAGGGACTCCACCCCCACGGCACTTCCAGGGGCTTTAGCTCCCATAGCTTCTCTCTTGGGCTGTCTTTGCTCCCTCTAGGCAGGTTTCCTTAGATGATCCATGCTCCTGGCTTTTCCAAATTTCTGGGTTCTCCATTGCACCTTTGGCTTCACACTCACAGCTTCACACACTGCCCTCTCAAATCGGGGTAGAAACCTTTTTAATCTCAGAACCCTTGCACCATGTGGATTATGCCAAGGTCTGCTGCCAGCTGGAGCAGTAGCCAGGCTCTCCTCTCTCTTGGCTGTCAGGGTAGAGTGCCTGGATCACGGGGCACTCTGAACCTGATTCTGGGGAACAGATTCTCTATGCTGTCTCTGTTCTGGGACCTGTTTGTGACTGCTGCCACCATTCTGGAACATGGTGCTCTGAGGCTTTCTCCTCCAAGCAAAGTCTTTCACTTTTGCAGTTTTGAGGCTGCAAAACATGGGGACCAGCTGCCTCTTCCCATGATGCCCACAGGCCATCTTTTTTATTCTGTTCCTTCTCAGCAATGGAGATCTCAGCTCTGTCTATACAGTCCACAGCTTTACTGGAGCTTCCTTTCTGACCAAACTCACAACATTTTAAATCATCCTGCTGAGCTCTTTGCTCTTGATTCACAACATAAATCTGGCTAAAAGCCCCCAACAATAGCCATGCCACCACCTCAACATTAGACTGCCTTGAAATTTCTTCTGCCAGATTAATTAGACCTTCACCCTTAATTTTAGTCTCAGGCAAAGTTTCTGGACATGAGCAAAATGCAGACAAACTTCCTGCCAAGTGGTAACACACATCGGCTGGAGTCCAACCACCAATGCAGTCCTTCCCAGCAGAAACTTCCCGAGCCTGGTCTTTACTGACAGGCTTTCTATCAGCCTTCTGGTCTCCTGAGCTCTGACCAGCATCTCCCATGTAGCACAGCCTAAGTCGTTCCAACTCTATGCATTCAGGTAACACCTCCAAACCTTTCCAAATTCTTCCACAGGCCTTTCCCAAAGGCTCTTGTACCACATGGTCAGGCACAGTCACAGCAACAGCCCCACTCTAGGTACCAAATTCTGTCTTGGTTACATTTACTTTTCTCTCCTTGCTGAGACAAAACACCTGGCACCCGAAATGAAGGAAGGAAAGGTTTATTTTACAGTTTTTGGAGGTTTCAGTCCATAATCAGCTGGTTCCAAGGCAAGGTGGCCTGGCACTGGGCCAACACTTCAAGGCAGCAACCAGTGCAAAAAGGGGAAAAACAAGCCTCTTCTCCCTTATAGTGTATGCAGGCCACCCCCACCCCTCAGGGCAGATGTGGCACTCACAAATCTCCTTGCCTTCCCCCTGCACAGGATGAGGATATTTACAAAGTAAGTACCCTGGCTCCCTGCTGAGTCTCAGTTAAACTTGTAAACTTCTTAAGTTGACATAGTGTATCAACCTTAACAGTCCCTGTCTTCAACAACCCAGTGACCACTAAGCAGGTTGGACTCTTGTACCCTGTCCGCCCAGACGGGGTTTCCAGACTGGCTGCTCTGAGCAGAACCTGCCAGAGCCGAGGTGCACGCAGCCTCTGCTTCCCGGGAGGAAGCTGCTGTCCCTGCTCTTGCTGGGGCGGCGACGCTGGGCACTCGGTGCACGCAACCTGGAGAGGAGGCGCTCGTGGGCAGCAGCGTGGGCCGCTCAGCCTGGATGAATGGACGTGCGCGTGCGCCTGGGTGGCGCTGGCTGTGAGTAAAGCTGGGTCCCTGAGGACTTTGCTCTAGGAAAGTCGAGCGCCGTGTGCCGTGAGCTGTGAGCCGTGAGCCGGAAAGCAGAGGAGCCTGTGTCACCGGCCACGGCCCACCCCCACATCGTTTCCTACTGGGTGGGATTTTTCCAAGGAAACCGTTCTGAAAGGACTTGAGCAGCCTGGCCCCAGCAGAAGGCCAGCCCGGCTTTGGTGCCTGTCGGTGTCGAGGCCGCGGGCTGCCTGCCGCAGAGGGGCCGCAGGGAGAGGCCTTCCCCGGCGGGGGCTGACCCCAGCGGAAGGGGCCACTGGGGGTTCTGACTGGATGCTGTCTTCCAATGTATAGATTTGCTCCTCTCTTAATAGTTTAGGATTTCTTACTTAAAATTTATTTTAATAAGAATGAATTTTTCACAAGTGAACGCTTTTTAAGTTAAAATCCTGAGGCCCTCTGGTGGAGCCAGTGGCGTGGTGGGAAGCACAGTCGAGTGTGGTAGTTTTGCAGAGGACGTTTTTCGCCGAGCTGTGCCAGGCGATCCTGTGCTTTAGGAAGGCGTTTTCCTGTGTCGCACCCCTGCAGTGATGAACTCACCCCGCATCAGAGCCCCTGTGACCCAGCACCGTCCCCAGTGTGGGGTGGACACAGGACACAAGCAGATACACCACAGCCGGGGGTCACTCCGGCCGCCCTCGGGGTGATGGTGACAAGGACCAGGCCCACCCTGGGCACAGCTTGTGGGTCCAGGCTGGGCCCGGGCGTCGGCACCAGAAGGGGGTCCTGGAAGTCTCGTACCCCTTTCATCTGCACGACCTGGCATGGGTTTCCCGCCCCACCGCAAAGCCTGGTCCCTTCTGCTCCTGCCCACTTGCCCATCGCTTTCCTGGGCACCTGCTCCCTGTCCTCCGCCTGCCTTCCCGGCTGGCGTGCTGGCTCCTGCAGCGCGGAATGCGTAGCCTCTGTAGCCTCCAGCCGGGGATTCTTTTACCCCAGAGTTCCCGGGAGGAGCCCTCCCACCTGTGGCCCCTTCGATCGCAGCCCAGGTGGCACCGACTGCAGTATCCACCGCTGGGGTCACATGGATGTCCCAACCTGGGTGCGTTGTCTGCTTGGCCCTGAGACGGCACTGTTGAGCGCCCCCTCCCCATGACCTCTCCCCTGCTGCTTACACCCCTCCTGGGGTGCACTGTTGTCCTCTTGCCTCTTCCCTGCCGGCCACACAGCCAGGCAGGGGTCCAGACGCAGTGTCACTCTGGACAGGTGCCTGCCAGGTGCAGGTGCTCAGCCCTCGCTCCGGTGCCCCCACCCTGCCTAATGCTTCCCAAGGAAGCACCTCGAAGCCAGGCTGAGACTCGGGGCCTGCGGGAGCTCCCAGCAGGGTCTGTGCAGTGACTCTGACATCCCTGGGTGGCCCGGACCTTGTGGAGGATGAGGCCCAAGTCCAGGAAGACTCAAACCCAGTGCCGGCCGGGGTACAGACTTGCAGGTGCTGCTCCGTACATCTCTGCCACTGCGGGTAGGAAATGCCTGCCCTAGTCGTGAGGCCTTGCATTCTGGGTATTTTGATGACCACTTCACACGCTGCTGGCCCTTCGTCCGTATATAAGTGATAGCAGATCTTGCCCCAGGCCCTGACACTTTGAGGTTGCCTGTATCCACCCTGGTTGGGGTGGGATTTTGCACCTATATATGTCTAGCATGGGATTCTTCACTAGTGAACAAAAGTAATAAACTGGTTCCTGTTAAAGTAAAAAACGAGAACTCAGTATGCACCAGCCAGTGCCCAGGTGGACACGGATCTCTTCTGAGAGGGAAAGATACCCCGCTAGAAGCAACACAGATGCAGGCGGGGCGGCCACTGGCTGGGATCGCCCAGTGCAAAGGCAGGCGGAGTGGACTGCACGCTGGGGCGTCCATGGAGGGGGGCAGTGACCATGCGTCCTGGAGTCTCAGGACCCTGGCTGCGGTGGTGACCAGTGGTTCTGCTCCAGCAGCACCCCACGGGGAGGGTCCTGGCTGCCTCAGCTCTAGCGAGTGCAGAGAGCCTGGGTTTTTCCTGGCTGGAGCAGGCTGTGAAGACCGCAGAGCTCTTGGGTAACGGAAAGCAGCCCTTCTCTTCCTCCACCAGGTGATGTGTGAGGTGACGCAGTCTCACAGTCAGATGACAGTGAAGGCCCAGCGCCCCTTTGAAAGCAAGCTTTCTCCCAAATGCCGGGACGGCAGTGCTCTGGGGACTTGGGTTCCTGGGGGACAGCCTGGGGCTCACTGGTGCAGGGCTGTCCCAGGTGCAGATGCTCCACACTGCCAGCCTCTGGTGCCTGATGCCTGAGACTGCCGGGCCTGGGGCGTCAGCGCGCCTGCCCCTGCATGGTGCGGCCCAGGACGTGAGTGTGCGGGCGGGTGGCTCCGGGGGCTGAGGATCCTGCCACTGAGGGGAGGGGGCCCGCTCCCAGGCCTGGCGTTTGCGGCAGAATTACCGTGCTGTGTTCACCACCATGCCGATCACACCCACTTCCTGTTGAGCTCTGGGCTGCAGGGGTGAACACGGCCCTGCCACCGCGAAGGGGTAACCCCATATACAAGGCTTCCCCATCCAGGCCTGCCCGGTACTTCGCACTGGCCTCCTTCCCTCTTCCCAGCCCCACAAGGTTGCTGTCACCGCCTTCGTCTCCCCAAAGGCAGGAGCTGGGTCCAACTGCCCTGCCGTGTGCCTGGACCTCACGTGCCGGGCTGGGCCGTCCAGCAGAGTCCAGGCATGCCGTGGGCGGCCAGCCCGTGCTGTGTTGTGAGACTGCTGGTCATGAAGGCAGGTGTGCAGGAGTCCTCCCCCAGCCTGGGCTTCAGAGGAGTCACACAGCATCTGAAGACACAGTGGGCCCCGGTCTGGCATTCAGAGCTGGATGTGTGGGCCCCTCCCCAGCTCGCAGGAGCCTCAGATCAGAGGGAGCCAGGCGGTGGGCCCTCACTGGGGGGCCTTGGCCAGGTGTGCTGGCAAGCAAGGCCAGGCCCGTCCTCCAGCGCCTCCTGCAGCTGCTGCTGGCCACGCCACAGAGCCGGGCCCTCAGAAAGAACTGCATTATCATGAGCAGGCTGACGGGTCGGAAGAGGGAGACTGTCCTGAAGGACCAGCTCCTCCAGCAGTGCTTGGGAGGCTGAGGCGAGAGACTGCAAGTTTGAGCCCAGACTGGACAACTAGTGACTTAGCAATGCCTTGTCTCAAAAGTGGGGGAGGGGCAGGGGCTGTAGCTCAGCCCAAAGCTTTGGGTCAATCCCCAGTCCTGCAGAAAGCGGAGTCCTGGAGAAGAGCTGCAGCTGGAGATGGCCTAGCGTCTGCCCACGCTCACCCCACCGCAGAGTGACAGGCTGTCCTTACAGCCCCGCACAGCAGACCCTCGGGTGTGGACGTGCGCGAGCCCCCAGCGGCTGTGAACTCATCTTCTGGAGTGGGAGAAAAGCTCCCCGTTGGACACCCCTGACTGTCAGAAGCCTGGGCCTCCTCACAGGACCCCCCCCCCGCGAGGCAAGCTGCAGCAGGGTGCACCCCCTGGGACCCTGCACCCACCTTCTCTCTACTGCCCACATCAGGCGGCAGAGTAGCCTGTGCCGTCCTGGGAAGGAGGCGTAGCCCAGCAGCTGGGGCCGGGGGAAGAGCGTGACCACACCAACTGCCCTCTCTGGACGCCAGGTGGCACAGGCACTACGGGGCACCTGCACCTGCATGAGCTCCGCCCTCCAGGCCTTGCCCCCGGCTCCAGCGGCCTTTCCCTGAGCTGCCTGGGGGCTCTCTGTGCTAGCAGCTTGGCCGTGCTGTGTGCGGCCCGAGCAGACCCGGTGATCACAGAGGGAGGCTGTGGCCACCGTGGAGGCCAAGCACCTGGACCCTCTGTGCTGCACATTGGGCCGTGGTGGCCGGATTCACCCCAGCGCACTGCACGTCCTGCTGTGCACATCAGCATGGCTTAAAGACCCGGCTGAGGGCCTTCCTGGCGGAGGTCTCCAGATGCAAGTGTACTAGTAACTGTTCTATTTTTGTGTTTGTGTGGCGATCAAGTAGCCTTGTGTTTACAGAGTGACCAGGTGACACCTGGCATTTACCCGATGAGCAGGTGGCGGCACCACTCCCTATCCACACATAGGCAGAGCGGGCTCGGACAGCACGGTGTCCAGCAGGTGTCAGGGAGGCCCGTGGGGCAGCAGGGCCCGTGTGCCTTCTAGGCAGCGTGTTTGGGGGCTCCGGGAAAGATGAGACCAGGGCCAGCCAAGATTCAGGCCACTTCCTGCCAACGTTTGTGGCCCAAGGCTTTGGGGGGCTGCCGTGGGGCCCCAAAACTGGAGGGTCTGGGTTCCTGAGGTAGCGGGCAGTGCCCCAGAGTCCACTGGGGGCATTTGAGCCGAGCCCTCCCAGTCACGAGGCTTCCACAGGCACGTGGGAGCCTGATTTGTTCCTTGGAAGACCTGGGCTTCTTGTTGGATTGGGAATCAGTTTTTTTTTCTTGGTGCAGACGGCCAGTGACCATGAAGACAGACAGTTCCAGGCAGCTGTGGTGGAAAGGCCACCGCCCCAGCCCAGGTGGAATTATACCATGGGCAGCTGACTGAGTGCTGGCGTCCTGGGGACACAGTGGGACAGCTGCCAGACCGAGCACTCACAGAGCGCAGTGCCCAGGGGTCCGGGCCAGTGGGACAGCCCTACAGTGCCACACGCCGCCAGGGGACACCATGCTGGGGGCGAGGCCAGGCCCAGCCAGCCCTGAGCCCCTGGATGTCAGCGTCCAGGAGCTGAAGGGGAGGCCCTGGGCACTTCACGTCCGTGGCTGTCCAGGCTGCTGGGCTCACTCACCTCACGTAGTCCCTGCTGTCACGTCGCCGTTTTCAGGGCCACCTTTGGACTCAGTCCCAGATGTCAGCCCGCTATTGGCCTTGGCCTCAGAGAAATATCCGTCTGAGTGGCCCCACAGCACATGGTCAGTAAACTCTGTTTTTGCTGGACACTTACAAATGATGTCCCGGACGGTTACTGTGCCCGTGAACAAGAGTACCCCTGCGACTGAGCTTGGTATCGATCGGAGAGGGGCAGTTTGGAAGTGAGTGCCCCCAGTTCTGGGTCTTTGTTCTCCTCTGGTTCCTGTATGACCCATGGTTATGACTTCAGGAGACAAAACAAAGGACAGCCCCACCCACTCCAAGGAGCCTGGAGCCCGAGTGGGCTTTGCGGAATCTCCGTCCCTGGCATGCCTCCTCGGCGTCTGGTGCTGCGCAGCTTTGGTCTGGACTTGGCACTGGGACGCTGCTGCCTGTGTAGGTGTTGCATTGCCCGTCCAGGTGCTTCTCCCTGGAGGACAGGTTAGAGCAGGGGGCCGGGCTGATCACCGCAGCGGGCGGCCCGAGACCCTCCAGGCGTCGCGGGATGCCGGTTGCTCGCTGAAGAGCCAGAGATCGCGGCCGCGGCAGCACCGCCACCTTGGAGGATGTCTTCAGGGACGGTTGGCCCAGTGCGGAGCCCCCGTCTCCAGAGATCGCGGCCGCGGCAGCACCGCCACCTTGGAGGATGTCTTCAGGGACGGTTGGCCCAGTGCGGAGCCCCCGTCTCCACGTGGTCTCGGTGCTGCATGTTTGCTTTTCCACCGGTGCTGTTCTCCAGTGTTGGCTCAGAAGAACTAGCTGTCCCCATCCTGGTGCCTCCCAGACCATCCCCGAGGTCAGGCCCACTCTCGTGACGCTAGGGCTCGTCCTTCCGGGGGCATTCAGGGCACCATCAAAGCCGGGGGAGTAAGCAGGGCCCCGCACCCCATCCCTAAACGAACCAGAGGGGAGAATAAAGAGAAACAGAGAAAACCCAGAAGAACATGCGAGGCTGTGCACGTTAAACAGCAGGCAAGAGAAGGAGCAAGGATTCCACACTGCAGCAGCGGCCGCCGCCTCGGCCAGGCGGACTCCTCGTTCGTGGGTCAGGACATCAGAAGCTGGGCTTCCGGGGGAAGGAGCCGCGGGCCTCTCTCTGGAGAAGGCGGAGACTCCGGGTGCACTGGCCCTGGCAGCGGCAAGGCCCGGGGTGACCTCATCTCCCCACAGTGGGACGAGCCAGCCTGGCCCAGAGCAGAGAGGCTGCATTGAGTGCCCTGGCCAGTGTCATGGAGCACGTCCGGCCTCCACTTCCCTCACCCCGTCACCTGAAGGTGGCCGGACACGGCCGGGCTCCACATGGGCTGGAGGGAATTGAACTGTCACCAGGTTGTGTGGAAGAAGATGAGAAGTCACCAGGGCTGTGTCAAAGCTAAGGGAGCCCTGGACGGGGAGGGCAGGGGCACGTGCAAACCTGTGTTCGAGCCAGCAAGGCAAAATGCATGAGAAAGGGCTCGGCCCGGAAGACCGTACGCAGCCCACTGCAGGAAGGTGTGCGCGTGAGTGGGGGCACCCCCTTACCAGAGAGGAGTCTCTTAAGAACACAAGAGTTAGTGAGATAAATGTTAAAAGTACATGAAGTACCCAGAAATGACATTCCAGACCTTCCAAAACAAATCGAAGCAACGGATACGTCGCCACCAGCAAGGAACACAACGCACAAGACTGAAAGCAGACTGTGGACCGCAGTGGTGCTTCCCGGCGCGGTCCTGTGTCGGCGTCCTGTGGGGCTGAGGAAAGACGCGTCTCGGCCCAGCCGCAGAACCACGCATCTGGGGCCTCTGCCGGGCGCTCCATGGGCACGTCTGAGGCTGCAGCGTGAGAGGCGCCTGCCGAGGGGGGCAGCAGCCCGATGGCCACGGCAGGCCGAGAGGAGCAAGACACAGCTCGCGGCCTTCGCTCTGAGGACGCAGCTCCCTCGGGCGATGGCGATCCCTCCCGTTTGTGGCTGGCGCGTGCCCTGCGCCCCGCCCTGTGTCTCAGCCCCCAGACAGAGCCCGGTGGTTCGTGGGCATCGGGCAGTGCGTCTTCCTGCCACACGGTCGTTGCTTGGATCACTTTCATTTCTAGTGTGCGTGAAGGGCTGTGGGTCCTGTATTCATTTCTGAAGCTTTCTACTCCACGTAATTCTGCTTGTCTAGAGGATGCTCCTCCGGGTTCTCTGACTCCAGTCCACTCGTGTCTGTGAGCTCACATCTTCGTACAAATTAGTTCTGTAGGCGCAAACCCTCTGTCCCGGCCAGCAGACATCCAGTTAGCATCCCCGCCCCCAGGGCAAAGCATATCAACTTTAATGTTCCTGATCTAGAAATGTGTCTTTCCTTTGGGTTCTTTCTTGAACCTGTTAGAACATCTGTCTGATTCCGTCACTGATAAATGAGTGGAATACATTTCAAGTGCGTGTCGCCTTTTACATTCTGTGAGAGTCACCATCTTACGTTGATTCTGGCAATCTTTTGACACACACACTTCTCTGTACGGGCCTGTGCGAGCCCGGGTTTGAGGACATGCATCAGAGAAGGACATTTCAGAGCTGGCGGTGTCCCTCACCACGCAGGCCTCCTCTGGAGGTGCAGGACACCAGGCGGCTCCCCTACCCAGGGAATGTCCCGGCCCAGCTCAGGGAGGGAGGAGCCTCTTCCTCCTCCTTCCCTTCCCCAGTAACTGCCCACGTTTTAGATCAGAGATTGGGAAACTGTGGTCTTGGGCCAATATCTGCTCACCATCATTTTTTGTAACTAAAGCTTCATTAGAACAAGCCAGGTGTGATGGAGCACACCTGTAATCCCAGCGCTTGGGAGGCTCAGGCGGGAGGGCAGCCTGGATCAGTTCCATAGCCACCAGGCTGCTTTTGTCAGGAGTGGACTGTTAGCAACAGAAGACAGAAACCAAATGGCCTGCAGAGCCCAGCGTGTTCACCCCAGGCCTGTGCAGCCTGCACTGCCTCTGCCCTGCCTCTGCCCTGGGTAGGGCCACATCCAGGCCGGTCCTCGGGCCTCCAACCCCAGTCCTAGTGAGGCTCGCATGTGCCCACACTCTCCTGGTGGGTGCTGCCGGGGTTGTTCTGTTTGCCCAGCACAAGCGCAGCTCAGGTCAGCACTGCAGCTGCAGGTCAGGTCTACGCTGTATGTCTGGTCCACGCTCCAGGCACTGGTCTGGTCCACGCTCCAGGCACTGGTCTGGTCTACACTCCAGGCACTGGTCTGGTCTACACTCCAGGCACTGGTCTGGTCTACACTCCAGGCACTGGTCTGTTCTACACTCCAGGCAGTGGTCTGGTCCACACTCCAGGCACTGGTCTGGTCTACACTCCAGGCACTGGTCTGGTCTACACTCCAGGCACTGGTCTTGTCTACACTCCAGGCACTGGTCTGGTCTGCACTCCAGGCACTTGTCTGGTCTACACTCCAGGCACTGGTCTGTTCTACACTCCAGGCAGTGGTCTCGTCTACACTCCAGGCACCGGTCTCGTCTACACTCCAGGCACTGGTCTCGTCTACACTCCAGGCACTGGTCTCATCTACACTCCAGGCACTGGTCTGGTCCGCGCTCCAGGCACTGGTCTAGTCTACACTCCAGCTACTTCTAGAATTCCCTTTCCGAACAGTGCCAGTTAGAGATCCAAGGGTATCTGTGGTCTCAATGCGCAGTTTCTCCTTTCCTGCACCTAGGACCCCTGGCTTTTCTTTAGATTGCCTGTGCGTCCGCTTCTGGCGCGGACAGGTGTCCCTCTCTTGAGGAGGTGGAGAAACCCCATTTCTGTCCTCCAGTCCTTAAACATTGCAGGTGTCTCCCAATGTTGCTTGAATTTCTCTGTGTCACTCAAATCCTTTTTAATGAGCTTGCATCATTTTTATTGGGAAAAAAAGGATTAAAAAAAACCACAGACGCACACTGTAACAAGCACCACCGCAGGAGGGCCTGAAGCAGAGGAGTGGCCGCCAGCAGATGACCACTGGGACCGCCCGGACACAGCAGTGCCACCCACGGGCACTGGGAGCTTCGCGGACTCGTCCTTGTGTTCCGTCAGGACCCAGGGATTCCTCCAGGGGGCGCGGTGCCGTCCTCTGGGGTCCCAGCCGGCCACACTGCACCCTTGCTGTGGTCCCTCGGCCTGTGCCTTGCTGAGCTCCTCGGTCACCTGCAGCAGCAGCGTGTGTCCAGGGCAGCCTTCTTCCTCTGTGGCTGGGGAGGAGCCGGGGGGCCGGGGACTGCATGGTGACCCCACTGCTGGGCGCAGACCGGGCTGGCTGGATGGCATGTGCCCCTACAGGCAGCTGCCCACACACCGGGGCTTCTCCAGGGGCGTGGAGAGCCCCTGACAGAACGCAGAGCTGTCAGTCTGGTAGAAGTCGGACTACAAAGTGCCACCTGGGGCTGTCTTCCGTGGCTGGCCGGCCTCCCGGAGGTCCTGGGCACCACCTTAGCGGCATGGTGATGGCGAGGGCTGTCCCGCCGGGAGTGCCAGGCCTGCTCTGCAGGTCTTCCCGCCAAAGGCTTGATTCTGTGCTGTTGTGTGCCGTTACCGCAAATTACAGATGGGACACTGAGCCCCAAAGAGGTAGAAGACCCCCCAGATGAGACTGGGGGCCTCCTGGAGGGTAGGCACCTGGGGCCACGCTGAGCACAGGGCCCCTTTCCTTGTCCCCTGGGCTGGCCTGGTGCACGGGAGAGGGGGCAGATGCGGACGCAGGCGCCGGCAGTGGGGCGGGTGCGGCCGCCCGTGCGGGGAGCAGGCGTGCTTGGTGGTGGTGACTCGGGGCTCGCACCCGAGCGGCTGTGTCCGGAACGGGGCGCGGTAGCGAGTGTCAGGAGGACGTGGAGACCCCACAAACTGCGGGCTCTGCTTGTGGGGGCGGGAGTCACCCTGCTGCTTTGGACAACAGCTTGGCTGTGACTGGAAGGTAAATGGCGGCTGTGTGCGGTCTCTGGAGTTAGTCTTCAAACCGTCAGAAGCGGGGTCCGGGAGAACGCAGCACGTGACTTCGGCCACAAGGAGAAGGACTAGGATGGAGGAGCCGGGTCAGCAGATCTTAGGACCGCGCGGGAGGAGGCACCTGGGCTGCTGTGGCAGAGACAGGCTGTGCCGGGGACGCCCTCGGGAAGGTCACGGCGACAGACAGGGCTCTGTGTGACCCTTGGCTCTGCCTCCCGCTCTGCTCATTTTTATTTATCTGGTGGCTAAGTGCACACTTACTGCTGCCCACGCTGTGCTGGACGGGTCCAGGAGGGAGCGGTCCGGCCCAGACCCCGCCTGTGGCCGGGTCACCACACTGGGTTGAAGGGTGAGCCCCGAAACACCTGCGCCTGGAACTGGCGAATGTGACTGTGTTTCCCGTAAAGGGGTCTGCGGATGCCGTCTCTGAGGCTCCTGAGGTGAGGTCACGTGGGAGTTGGGGGAACCCCTGAACCCCTTGACCAGGGTCTCCTAGGGCAGAGGAGAGGCCAGGGATGCATCCGCAAGCCAAGGGATGCCGGCAGCCGCTGGGGCTGGAGAGAAGCAGGCCAGGGTCTCACGGCCGTGGAAGGACCCACCCTGCCGACGCCTCCCTCAGATTTCTGGTCTTCAGCACCTCGGGATCCGTGGTAGCGTTGAGAAAGCCAGACTATGGCTGTGTACTGCGGCAGCCCTAACCAAGAAATCCGAAAATAGAGACGCGGAGCCAGGGCTGAGCGCTGGGACACGGAACCCTCCCGTGGGAGACACGAGGTGCCGGCAGCACCAGGGAGCTCCAGGGAGGAGGTGGCAGAGATGTGCAGAAACAACCATGTGTCGTCTGGGAGAGGACCCTCCCGGGCAGGGGACAGAGGGACAGAGGGACAGAGGCCTCCAGACCAGTGCTCGGGGCTCTGCAGGAGAGCAGGGCTGTGGCACTTGGCAGCATCTGGTCCGGCCCAACCTGGCCGCACAAGAGCTCCTCCATGCTGCGGGTGGTATGACCAGCGCCTGGGACCAGGCACGGGCACAGCTCCCCGCCCCCCCAGCTGGGCCAGCGGCCATGCGTGGCACTGTGTCGGGGACGGGCAGTCACCAGGTGCAGTGGTGGAAGGAAGTGTGGAGCTGTGCCCCTTGCAGGAGTCACTCTCCGGGAGGAAACGCCTTGGGAACACCTGGGATAATTCGGGGACCAGCAGGCCGAGCCCGAGCCATCAGGCCTGGGAGGTTGTGGGGCCCTGGAGGCTGATGGGAGAGGGGATGAGCATGGTGTCGGGGAGCCCTGACGACACCCTCTTCCACGGTGCTTCACGGGGGAACCCGGAAGACAGGCAGAGGGCTGGGCGCAGGGGGAGGTGCGCTGTGTCCGGGCTGGACAGAGGAGGTGTCCGGGAGGCGGCAGGGCCCTCCCTGCTCTGCTCAGAGCCCCGCGGCCCCTGGGGCAGCGTCTGCTGTCCACACTGCACGAGAGGAGCGCGGGGGAGCTGAGCTGTCACTCAGCGATGTGCGTGCACCCGCGGCAGGGTGCGGGGTCACCCGGGAGTCCAGCCAGCGACCCCTCGGGTGAGTGGGAGAGGCTGCTTCCTGGGTACATGCAGGGTGAGGTGAACCCCGCAGCCGTGGGGAGCCGCAGGAGCAAGCCCATGGCCAGGACACACCCTCTCCAGAGACCAGGCCTGGGGGGCGCCGGCAGGACCTCTGAGCGTGTAGGGAGGGGGACACGAAGCCCGTCGGAGGAGGCGGAGCTGCCCGGGCAAGGGCCGGGCGTGGAGAAGGGTGGGCGGGAGGGTCCTGGCCACGCTGCTCCTGCAGGACAGCCATCGTCTGAGGGACCGGGAGACGCGTGGCCTCACTGTGGGCCTCCCAAGGCTCCCGGACGCCCCTTCACCCCTGGACCGGTGAGGAGGCCCCGTGTGAGCAGCAGCGTCCCCAGCCCCCTCCCTGACCCACGCCGTTGCCGGGGACCCAGTCACTGGGTGTGCGCCCCAGCGCCCCTCCTCTGCACCTCCATGTGAGCTTGGATGCGGACCCCAGGAGCCTTCTGCTGTGGCTGACGCAGCTGCAGCTGGTCTGGGCCGCTCCCCATAACAACATCCACACCGGGCCACCACATCCTGCGGGCAGAGATGCTACAAGTCAGTCTCGCCTGGCAAGCCTGACGGTCTCCTCCTTCCTCGGGGAGCTGTGGAGGCTGAGGCAGGCAGTATCCCCTCCTGAGAGGCCCTGGGGACCGTGGGGCGGTGGGGACGCCATTCAGGGGGCAGCCAGGCCTCCACGTTGACCGCAGGTTGGGCCTCAGCTTCTGAGAAAGGCACTGCCCTTTCAGGAGAGGGGAGGAGAGGCCCAGCAGGACAGTGGGGCAGAAGAGGACATGGGGGCTGTAGGGTCCCAGAGCGGGCGGCCAGGCGGGTCTCACCCGTGTCCTTGGGCACAAGACACCCTGTCACAGCTCCCTGGGCACGAGTGCCACCTCCGCGCTGGCCGTCCTGGCGCTGGGCCCCTCCACGTGGAGCTGCTTCCCCGCCGCCCATGCGGCAGGAGCAGCACTGGATGGGGTTCCATGCCCTCGCAGTGCCCTGGCGCAGGTGCAGGCCACCCGTGCCTGTCCTGGTCTGGCGGCTTCTGAGCCTCTGGGAGACCGTCCCAGAGCGCAGTTGGGAAGCCCCAGGCAGGGAGCAGGAGGTACTCTGTGCCTCACCGGGCTCGGGGTATCCTGGGGGCCGGGGTGAGGCGCTCCAGGGGCTCTGTCTCAGCTGCGTCTCGGCAGGGAGCTTCGAGTAGGACCAGCGCTGCTGAAGGGTGGCCCTAGACGTGGCCGTCAGCGGTTTCCCGTCTTCTCTGGGTCGCTTCTCCTGTCTTCTCTTTCCTCTACTGGTTCATGGGATCTGTAGGCTTCATTGGTTTCTTTTTCTCTTCTTTTTTTTTTTTTTTTTTTTCCTAGAACTAGGCTTTCAGTGCTGGGGCCTTCACACTGAGCTGTGTCCCCAGCTGCCCCTGTTTTTTATTTTGAGACAAGGTCTCGCTAAGTCGCTGAGCTGCCTAGGTTGGGCTACAACTTGTGAGTCTCCTGCCTCAGCCTCCCAGAGTGCTGGAATCACAGGCGTGTACCACCTCCTCTGGCTTCATTATTGCTTTGAAAACATGCATGGTTTGGGTATAAGTTTTCTTCTTTCTGAAACAATTATGCCTTCTAAGCGGCATTCCTACCACCTCTCTTCCTGGTACAGTTATTGCTTTAAACCCTGTCTGCCTGGGCTTCCTGCTGTTGCCCGTGTCCACTCTGGGGCGTTGCACGAGGCTCTGCAGCTTCCCCAGGGATGGGGCCTTCTCCGCTCTGGTCCCCGTTTACCTGGGTATCGGTGTTTTGTTGTTGTTGTTGTTGTTGTTGTTGCCTTTTAAAGAATAATCACAGATGGATAAGAATGGAAGAATCAGTATAGAGCAGTGCCACGTGCCCGTCACCAGCCCCTGCGGGAGCCTCCGGGGTGACCCTGCCTCGGCCTCTGGTTCCCCGTGCTCCCGCGTGCACCGGTGCCCCGGGTGGTTCCCCTCCGTATCGGTGACCGTGTGATCTCCCCGGCCTCCCTCTCACAGCACCCCAGCTGCTCCCCTCACATCGCCCTGAGCTCCTGGGACCGCGAGTCTGTCCTCCCCTACCAGGCCGTCATTCTGAGACGGTCCTGTAAACCATGACGTTCAGCCCAGTACCTGGGAGGTGCGGCCAAGTTGGTAGCTGCTCCTTCTCAGGTCTGAGGTGCGGACGGGCCGCAGTGTCTGTCACCCTGGTGCGGGGCCCGGACGCCCTGGCTGCCCCCTCTGTCAGCCACTGTCTGCTCTGGGGGTGACCCCCCTTTTCTGCACAGCCGCCTCAGCCCTCGAGGGTGCTGTCGCCCTCATCACGGCCCCCTGAGCCCCGCAGTCCTCAGAAGTGGGCAAGGTGACCCCGGCGTGGCCGATGTCCGCGCAGGGCCCGTTCCCGCCTCCCCCCGGGAGTCTGTCGTGGCGGGGCCTGGGTGGGAACCAGCAGCTGCCGGGTAAAAGGAGCCATCTGTGAGGGAGAGGGGAGAGGCGGCTGGGAACTTGACAATAGGGAAGGAAATTGCAGGAAATGGGAAGAAGCGGCAGATCCGGGACCCATTTTCCAAACCGCGCGGCTCTTCTGAATATACATATAATAGAGGTGTAATTTACATTCTCTTCCTTGTGAAATGCTTCCAGATTATACTTTCCCTTTTTAAACAGGAGACCTGGACCTTTTGTCGGAGCCTTGATCTAGAAGCTTCCAGACTGCGGCGAGAGGTGGCTGGGGTGGGCGCGCAGGCCCACACCCCTCCAGTCACCTGCCTGGTGCCCCTGGACCTGCGGCCATCACGCTCCCGAGGGGCTGAAGGTGCAGCGGTCCCGTGTTCCAGGCACACACCTTGTGCCTGGGCAGCTTCACTAAGCAAGCGGTGTCAGGTGACCTGGACAGACAGGGCGGCCCCTCGGCCCCCACCACGCTGCCTGCCCCCCTGGGCGCTCAGCCTCGGTTTCCCCAACAGGCTGGCTTGATGGGCTGTGTGTAGATTGACTGAATGACCCCATGGCGGGTCCCACCTCCCTCAGTCTGATCATGGTCACATCAAACCTACACTTGGGGGCCACAGCCAGGGCCTCCTCAGCGTGGCCGTGTCCTGTTCCCACAGCGCCTGCTGTCCGCTGCCACACGACCTGGGTCCCCTTCACCCCTCGGGCCACAGGGGAGGTCCAGTGGTTGAGTGCGGGGTTCCGAGTCCCATGGCCTGACCAGCTGACCTTAGGCAACGTGGGACTTGTTTTCTGCAGACTGAAAACAACCATTTGCCAGCCGCAGCCTTGCTGGGCCCCTCTTGGCCCTTGTCACTGTGGCGGGGTCACAGTGTCCCCATCCAGACGGGTCGACCTGCCCACCACGCCTGGGACCTGTGTGTGGGCCCTGTCTCTCAGGCCTGCTGTTCTCTGACAGACCCCGCCCTCCGTGTGGGGACCCGGCCTCTGGCTGTCACAGGAGCCGCAGGAACGTGGCCCGGATGTGCGGCTGGGCCTCCTGCCTTCCCCGTGGACGCGGAGCGGGCCTTGCGATAGAGAAAGGACTGCACGGGCAGCGGCACGGAGGGACGGGGAGGCCCTGCGGCTCTGACCCGGCGCCTACCTGGAGAACTTGGGGTCACGTCTCTTTGGGCACTGGGGACCCAGCAGTGCAGGTTTTGAGGCACAACAGCCGCTTCCAGCCCCAGAAGTTCATTTGGGTGGGCTGAGCGGAGACCTGGCCCAGACAGTGGGGTGTCTGGAGCTGTTTCAGACCCTTCTGGGAGGGTCTCCTCCAAAGTGTTGGGGCGCCCTGGGCCAGGGCCTCCCAGGCACGGGAAGAGAGCCCTGCTTTGCTTTGCAGAGGAAGTGCACTTCCTAATTTTACACCCTTCCTGGTGTGTGAATCATAAATGTGCCACTCGCTGAGTGTTTGGGATACGTCAGAGCGACGTCGTAACCACATGACCCCGACCCCGGGGCCGCCATGCCCCCTTTCCTGCCAGGTCACTCGTGGCACGCACAGGTGGCTGCCGTTTCCCCTGCGTTTCCTGCTTGTCTCCGTGGTGACGGTTTCAGTGGCGAGGGGCCCAGCAGGCGGGAGGAAGAAGGACCCTGCCAGGGGAGAGCTGGGACGCGGGCAGGCCGTGTGCGCTGAGCCACGCAGGGTGCTCGGCCCGGGGTGCGGAGGCCTAGCCTCCCTCCTCCTGCTGTGCCTGGACACCGCGCAGACAGCTAGCGACTGCTGGGCAGCGGGGCCCAGGGCCCGGACCAGGATCGGCTGCCCACGAGAAGCCACGGTGAGCATGGGTCATCACGGCGCCTTCCAGACACTCCCGAGCCACCGACAGACAGGAGGCCGCGTGGCCTCTCCTCTCCTGGAAGAGGGCCATGAGCCCCAGGTGCCACGCAACACATCCTCATGGCCAGGGACCACTCTGGGGTAAACTGAGACGCGGCGCAGCCTGGCCTGGCTCCTGCTGCAGGGCCACAGCGGGGGATCCGGGCGGAGGGCAGCAGCCCTCAGCTGGGCCCTGGGGCCAGCCGGCCTCTCCGCGGGCTCCCCAGCCAGCTCAGCGTCCTCGGCCGGGCCGCAGCCCTGAGCAGTAGGGGCCCCGGCGGGCCCTGGGGGAGGGCGGAGTCCTCAGCTGACGCCACGCAGAGCCCCGCCCTGCTCCTCGAGACCCCTTCCTCCCCGTCAGTGCCGCCTGAGACAAAACCTCCTGCCATGCAGAGCGGGGCCCAGCTGGCCCCTGATTCCGGGTCTGCACCTCGGGGGCCTTCCCTCTGCCCGGTGGTGGCCAGGTGACAGACAGGGACAGGGCCCGTGTCTGTCCTTACGTGAGGTCTCCCCGTACCCGCTGGGTTCCGAGAAATTGGTCTAAATGCCCCTCGGTGCTATAGAAAGCGTTCCCCGGGGCACCAGGAGGAATGTCCGTTTCTGCATCCCTGTGTAACTTGTGTCCACGCTAAGGGTCTTATCCATACCACCATGAGATGTGGTGGCCAGTGTGCCTAGGATGGTGTACTTGGGAGGCTGAGGCAGGAGGATCACCATGAGTTTGGGGCCAGCCCAGGCTTCATAGGGAGACCTTGTCTCAAAAAACAAACAAACAAAAAATCAAAACAAAACATGCTAGACCTTTAGGCAAAACTTTCTCCCTTCGTTTTTGTTGATCTGGGGCCATCTTTCAAAAAACCCAACCTGCTCCTGCGAAGGAGGTCCTTGCTAGCCCCTGGTCAGTGGGTGCCTGTTCCTCTGTTCTGAGAAAGATTTTATACAAAACGCTTTATTTTTTCTTTCTCCCTAGAACTTTTATACAAAACATTTTATTTTTTCTTTCTCCTTAGTGAAAGAACTTTTAAAAGAAATACGGTTTCTCTTGAATTTGTTATTAAACAGGAACTGGAATAATTAGCTACTTAAATATACATCTTTACATCTTCAAGTAAGAACATTAAAGTGCATTTGGTGTGCTGGGAACATTTCCACGTGACTCTAAGTGGTGAAAAGGAGGCTGCGGGGTCGAGAGAAAGGGATTTTCATGCCCAAGTCCTCGTGCAAGGATCGTAGAGGTCAGATGTTTTTACTAAGTGCCCTGTAATTTGTTTCAAAAAAGCTAATTAAGTGTTAGAAATAGAGTTCCTTATAAATTTAAAGGAAAATCAGTTGAAAGAATATTATTTAAACAAATATTTTCTGTTAACGTATAAGTGATTCTGCTTATATAGAAATTAATATGTATATGAATATGTGCATGGATATATATAGTTCTTTCTTTCCAACATAGAATCTTTTCTTAAAACAGAAGTAGAGCGAGTGAATGATTAAGTGTCCCCCAGATCCGCACACTTCGGGGCGGAGGTGGCGCTCAGCGGTAGAGTGCTTGCCTAGTCTAAAAAAAATCCAGCGCAGTGAGGCTCGTTCGGGAACCTCATTTGTTCTCCGACGTAGGAAAGGATGCTGTGGTCCTGTGTGTGGTCGGATTCACAGTTGGTGAACAAAAACAAAATGTTGCCAATGGCTCCTGTTTGGACGGCCTGGCCAGGTGGCCCTCGGGGTGGAGCCGCAGGTCCCTCCCGCAGGACCGCGGCAGGGGCACAGGCCCCGCGCAGGGCTGACAGGCCGTGGCGTGGGACCTGCAGCGGGGAGAGCCGGGCCGGGGTACAGGAGGGGCCAGCTCAAATCTGTCTTGAGGACGTCCACAGGGAGGACCTGGTCACCTTCCTGTCGTGCCACGGGGGCAGTGGGCGTCCAGCCCCTGGGCCTGCACCACCTCAGCCCGCTCCCTCCCCTCCAGCCGCCGACTCCCCGGCCCCGCACCGGGCCTGCTGCTCCTCTGCCTGGAATCTGAATCCGCTCACCCTGGAGGTTGCGGTTTGGAAGGTGACGGCAGGAAGAGTGGAGCTCTGCACCCCGGTGTCCCTGCCTCCTCTCACCGGGCGGGGCTGCGAGCTGCCCTGCGGGTGCAGGGTCCCCACGTCCCACGGGGGGCACAAGGGTTTCCGGGCTGAAGACCAAGGACCCATCTCACCCTGGTCCTCGGCCCCCTGGTGACCCTCAGTGATGACAGAGGAGGCCCAGCGCGCCGCCTTCCCCGCCTGCCGCCTCTGAAGCAGAGGCCGAGGCGCACGGTGGCCCAGCAGCCTGGAAGTGACCTGCAGTGATGAATCCGGTCTGCGCCGCGGCCACGCTGCCCTGGTAACTGCACACGACCAACCTGAGAATCACCGCATGTGGAGTCGCCGTTGCTGCACGCGAACCTTGTGCTCTGACGTCTGCATCGGACGCAGACCTCACACGGTGTACTGAAGAGGGCCAAATTCCTGCCACAAATTCAAAACTGAATTTCTCTTAGAGTGACATCAGACAGCAAACACACTGTGCGAAGTGGGGAATATAGCCCGCAGCGGGGAGGAGTTCGCGTCCGGGCCCTCGTGGTGGCCGGGGGACCCCAGCTCTGGGAGGGGAAGGGAGCCTGCTCCGGGTCAGGGCCCGTCCAGCTGCAGCCCCCGGGTTTCACCCACTGGCTGGGTCCCCACCCCCAAGGCGCCTGGCCCTTCATCCAGGGCGTCCTCACCAGCTCTGGGGCTTCCGCCTTCAGCATCGCCCCCTTGCTTAGCACTGGCCCGAGAGGCGGGTGCAGGCCCCGGGTTAACACCAGGCAGGCCGGGCTGCGGGCTCAGCACCACACTTGGCTGTGATTAATGAAGATAAATCTGTCCAGGAAAAGCTAAATTTAACACAATTTTAGCCCCCTGCTTGCGCGCTCCACCCTCGGCCCCTGCAGACTGCCCGTGTTTCTTTTGGCCAGGGCCTGGCTTGCATTGAGAGGCAGCAGACAATCCCCACAAATCTGAAAAATGTTGAACAAGGAAAGAAAACGTTCAGGCTTCCAAAGCAAACACACCGGCCTTGCCTCCCATGGCTCGTGTGTGGTGAGGCTGCGGGGAGAGAACCGAGAGACGGCGGGGAGAAGCGAGCCCCGAAACAAACCCCAGACACCGCCGGGGCCAGGACGCAGCCGTGGATCTGAGAAGCTGGCCCTGGAGGGGCGTGGCCCGAGGGCGGGGAGCAGCCAGAGGGGCCAGCGGTGGCACCAGGCGGGCGGCAGTGCACCTGACACTGGACCCGCACAGCTCCCTCGCCTCTCTTTTGGTTTGTTGCTTTTTCCACTGTCTTCGAGTTTGGAAAACTATGCACCCCTTCTGTCGTCCATCCCACAGGGATGGGCTGGACCAGGGAGCAGGCAGCCTGGACACCCAAACAGAGCCGAGGCGACCCCTGACTTCTGGGGAACTCAAGTGGGGTGAAGGAGCTGGGAGCTGGGGTGGCCTCAGTCCTTCCCTGGACCCCAGCCTGGATGTGTCCTGGGGTCTCCCTGGGCCCCTGCGGGGTGTCCTGGGGTCTCCCTGGGTCCCTGGGTCCCTGTGGGGTGTCCTGGGGTCTCCCTATGTCCCTGTGGGGTGTCCTGGGGTCTCCCTGTGTCCCTGCGGGGTGTCCTGGGGTCTCCCTGGACCCCTGCGGGGTGTCCTGGGGTCTCCCTGAGTCCCCAGGGGTGTCCTGGGGTCTCCCTGGGTCCCTGGGTCCCTGTGGGTGTCTCCCTGTGCCTCCAGCCCAGAGGTGGCCTTGGTGCCCTGTTCGGGCCCGGCAGTTGGGGTTCCGAGTGCGCCAGGACTCTGGGCGTTGGACCTCACGGCGAGATTCCCGCCTGTCCCCTGCTACTGGGCCTGGGCTCACTAGGAAAGGGCTGTGGCTTGGCTGCACCCACGGGGAGCCCCATCAGAGCACACAGCCCCCCACCGAGGTCTTTCCCCCTCGTGAGAACAGGTGGTGAGCTGCAGGACCCTTCGGCGTGGGGCAGCAGAGAGGATGGGCCACCGGGCCGGTGTCCAGGAAGCACTCAGCGCCCGTGCCCCAAAAGACCGTCGGGGTGTTTTGGGGTGCAGGGCGTGGAGCCCCTGCTGCCGTGTGTGCTCTGGCTGTCCTATGGCGCGATGCCCCGGTGAAGCGCTGAGGGTACCGCGTGCGCAAGTGGCGCCCTCCAGTACACTGAGCCTGGGCCCGGGAGGTGCTGGGACCCCGGGGCCCTGCTGGGTGGGATGGGGTGGCCCACAGGGCACCACCCGGGAAGGGCCGGGGTGTATCAGACCTGTAGCACACGGTGCTGGGGGGCCCGCAGCTCAGCGGGGCTCCTCACGGCAGCTGCCTGGTGGCTTGGCCTCAGGGGGGTCGGAGAGCTCTGTTCTGAGCAGGCGTGCTGTCCCAGCGGCCTTCCTCTTATTACGCAGGACATTTAATTCTCGCACCAGCTTATGGTAGGCAGAGTCTAAAATGGCCCCTACTTTCCCCTGCTGCTCCTGCTCGGGTAACTCCCCTCCCTGGAGCGCGGGTAAAACCTCTGTGGCCGCTGCAGGGCGGAGAAGACCTCAGGTGTAGCCAAGGCTGTTCATCAGCTGATGCGCAGTCACGGGAAGGAAGGCTGCAGGGGGCGGGGCGGAAGCCACACAGGAACCCAGCCTCGCCGCTCCTGCTGGGCCGGAGGGAGCTGTGTGTGACCCGCCGTAAGGGCCAGCGTCCGGGACTGCAGGTGGCCTCCCCCAAGTGAGCGGCCCCAGCTGATAGCCACTAAGAAACGGGACCTCAGACGTGCAGCTGCAAGAGATGAGCGCCTATGGCCCACGGCGACCCACCCGGAAAGCAGCCGGGCCGTGTCTGACCTCGTCCTGAGAGCCGGGCGCAGAGAGCCCTTTGGGTGCCGAGCTGATACAGCGAGCGCTGCCTAAGCCTCTGCTTGTGATGGTTTATTCCACGGTGGTGGGTGACTATTAACCCAGCAATGTAAATCTACGGGCTCTGAAGAATGTGAAGCAAATCATCAGTCTGTCTAGACATGACCATTGTTGAGATTTTGCTGAGTAGACTTCCAAAAATTATAATTTTTCTCTCTATATATAACGGCTTTCTTGAGCTATACTTAGCACGCAGTAAGCTGCGAATTCTAAAACTGTCCGATTTGGAAAGTCACGACACGTGTCTGTGCCTGGCCGCCCTCCCCACCTGCCGCCCCCACTCTCTGCCCGCGGCCCCTGCGCCTACCGTGCGCCTCCTCCTGCCTGCACCCTCGGTCCTCACCCGCGGAAGCACGGAGCACGGAGCCCTCTCCTTCCTCACTCTTCGGCCTTGCTTGGGTCTCTGCATCTTCCAGGGGGCGCCTCTGCGTCCGTGGCACCGTTCCCTGACTCCTACGCGCTGGGCTTCCCGTGCCAGACCCTGGTTTCATCTCTGCAGTCCCGATTTGGGTCTGTTTAAAGTTTCTCCTGCTCCAGGGCCCACACCATCTTACCTGGACCCTGGGGTATAGTGGTGACCGCCTCTGTGTCCCGGTCCACGTGGCCTCTCATGCCGTGGCCAGTGTCCTCTGGAGCTTCTCATCAGGATGGTTCACGTTTTCCTGCTTCTCAGCCTGCCTGGTAGCTCTCAGTGGGATCCAGACCTGTGACTCTTACCTTGCTAAGTGTTTTGTATTCATGAAGATCCAAGTCCCCCTCCTAACATCAGGGCCCCATGTGCAACCTGGAAGTGGCCACAGCCTGGCTGTCTCCTCGCTGGCTCTCTGTACCGTGAACCCAGCTGCCCCACTCGGACTCCGCCTTCCCAGCTGTCTGGGGGACGAGCCGGGCACTGGCAGTGCTCACCAGTCTTTGTTTTGTTTCTCTGGCACAACGTCCTGTTTCCTTGTCTCTAGAGTCTCTTTCCTGTGTTCTGTTCATGGATGTGCTGGTTCAGATGGGAGGGGAACTCCGGATCCTGTTCCTAGATCTCAGCCACAAGGAAAAAGATTGATACGTATTTTGGAAAAGATAACATGATGCCTGGTTCTGTGTTTTGAAACTTGATCACTGTGCTGGAAATTTTGATTTGGACCCCAAAAGGATCAAACGGCTGAGCAATGCCCCATGGCCAGGCCGAGGCAGGGATGGGTACCTGGGGAGTGGCACCAGCTCCAACAACAAGGTCCCGGGTGTGTGTGGGTACTGTGTTAGTGAGATTTTCATCACCTTGACCATATACTGGGAAAACCAACTCCAAGGCGGAAGGATGTATGTAGACTCATGGTTTCGGGGGCTTCAGTGCATGGTGGGTCAGCTCCATAGCTGTGGCCTGAGGTGAGGCAGAAAGGTGGCAGAAGGGTGCGGAGGGGCAGAGCTGCTTGACTCATGACGGCCAGGAAGGAAACAGAAGGGGAGCCAGTCAGCGAGGAGGGGACTGGGGACTGGATGTGGTCCCCAGTTCACGCCCCCGTGTCCCCAGCCCCCCCTCCTGCTTCCATCGGCTCTGGTCACGGCGTGGGGTTGTGATCTCACAGTGGGTTAATCCACTGCTGGGGCTGCAGCCCTGCTGAGCCAGTCACTTCCAAAAGGCTTCACCACAGCAAGCCTTTGGGGACCTCCGTGACCCCAATCCTGATAGCCCGCGAGCTCAGGCGAGCATGCAAGGTCTACCCAAGAGTGGCCGCTGTGACGGCAGAGATGGCCCCGGTGCTCACCGGTCTCAGCTGCACCCTCACCCTGAATTTTACTGTTGTGCTCAAACAACTGCAAAATACTTCTCTAACTTCCTGGAAGAACTGGTCTAGGACTCCCTTGTGGACAGCATGGGGCGGTCAGAGTCTTCGTTCCCAGCAGCCCAGGTTCCGGTCCCTCCTTCCCGTGTCCCCTGGGCCCTCTCCTCCGCCACCTGCCGTCGGGGACGCCTCACTGCCCTGTCTCCCTCCTGGGCGGGGTGACTTTGTGCTTCAGACCTGCACACCCCCGGCTGGCTGGCGCCATCCCCGCACTGGCACCCTCTTCTCAGGGGCTGAAGCCACCCCCAAGCCTAGCCCAGCTCAGCACACAAAGTGGGTCTGCAGAGGCTGCAGAGTGCTGGGCTTTGGGGCCGGGGTCCCAGGGTCGGATGGCTGACCTGCAGGTGGCGACGTGGAGGCCAGCCCACAGCCCAGGGAAGTCCCAGATGGGGGGACGGTGTGGAGAGACAGACGGGTCAGGGCTGCGGGACCTCAGCATGAGCAGGTGGGGCCCCAGATTTGAGTCTTGGCACAAGTCAGAGGTGCTGGGAGCTTGGTGCTGCGGGGTCACTGGTCCTCACCGCTGTTTTCTCCAAGTTCATGCTGTGGGTGAGGAGGAGATGGGGCAGGCGGGAAGGAAGGCCGTTTCCTGGACTGTTCTGTGCCAAGCCTCGGTGGGCCTTCTGGTCACCAGAGTGAGCCTGTCTGCCCCTTTCCCTGGAGAGGAGCCCCGCGCCCTCGCACTGCACGGGGGAACTCCGCAAGTGAGACTCACAAAGCGGAGAGGGCCACTGCCATCACCTCCAGGCGAACCTCCCGCAAGTCCCTGCCCCGGAGCTGAGGGCTGCCGCGTCCACCGGGCCTCGCACGATGGTCACTGCCTGCAGCAGTGGGGGCTCAGCGCCGGGCGGCAGAGCAGAGACCGGCGGACGCTCCGTGACCCGCTAAGCCACAACCACAAAAACTCTCTCCTTTCATTATTTAGAATTCAGTAAGATGTGATAATTTAGACAATAAAAGGAACCCGTTTCCATAATAAGCACTCATACAAACTACCCTAAAGATCATTACCCTAACTTTCCATTTGAGATATTGTATAATCACTTACATAACAGCAATAAAACCAAAATAAAATTTATTTTAGAAGACAACATTCTGGCTGCGTTTCTGGGTTTTTCAGTGAATTTATTAGGATTAACAAAGATGCTGTAGCTGCATCACTTACAAGCAGGACAGAGAGCGAGCAGCTCACATACAGGAGTTATTTAAACGCCCCGCAGTTAGAGAACGTTATCTGGGAGTTACAATACAAGCAATTTCCAGTTGAGTCATTGAATAATCACACAATCGCAATAAAACTAAAAAGAAAAATCAAAGTTATTTTAATAGAGAGAAGAGTCTCACCGTGGCTCTGGAATTCATGAGCTGGCTCAGTGGCAGGTGGGTCGCGGGCAGGTGACCCCCTCCTGCGGTTGGCTGTGTGCACGGATCGAGCATGGACACAGGCGGAAGAGAGTAAGGGCCAGGATCCCGGAGGACAGGCTTCAGGGCAGCATCTTCTCCCCGCTGGAATGCGGGGTGGTTAGGTCTGTACTGGAACCCCGACGTCTGAGGAGGATGTGGCCAGGTCAGCGGCACCCCATCCCACGGGAGGCTGGGTCAAGGTGGCCTAAGCCATGGGCAGCACTAGGAACAAAGAGGTTTGCACTTTTGGGCAGCCACTGCAGCAGGCTGGGGACCCCAATCCTGGCTCTGAGCGTCTCGGACCCCAGGCCCCGGTTCCCACTCACCTGGCTCTCTTGTCCCTCGGGCTCAGGGCATTCTGCTGGCCTTGGCCTCAAGCGAGCAGCATGGGGAGCCAAAGCAGGGCCTCGGCACACATTGGAGACCCTCGCACTTCCCCCCATGGTGCATCTCCATGGGTGTTCTCTTTTCTTGAGATGGGCAGGAGTCTCAGACCAAAGCGCTCCCACAGAAATAAGCAGCCTTCTGTGTCAGCCAGAACCCTTCTCAGCGGTCCCACTCCACGCTGTGGCTGAGCTCATCCTTGACCTCGGCAGGGCCCACGCTCCGGATCGGGGTCTTGGTGCATTTCTTAGTCACTTGCTGCTGGTGCATTTCTTAGATACTTGCTGTTGCTGAGACACAATACCTGGTGCCCACAACTAAAAAGAAGAGAGGTTGCTGGTGACTCACGGTTTGTAGGGGATTCAGCCCACAGTTGGCGGCTCCATGGCAGGGCAGCCTGACAGAAGGGCCTGGCGGAGGAGAGCTGCTCACCTCATGGGGAGCAGGAAACAGAGAGGAGGAGCCGGGGAGGACGATCAGCCTTCCAGGCCACGCCCACACTGTCACCTCCTCTGACCAGGCCCTGCCTCCTAACAGCAAGTCAGCTAGGAGCCCCACGATCCAGCCACCTCCCGAAAGCCCTGCCTGAGCATATGTGAGGCGCTGGGGACATCAGGATCTAAACCGCTAAACCCTAGCAATGTCCTTGGGTCGTCCTTGCATCCTACGGTCCCCCATTTCAGGCGAGGCACAGTGACAGTCTCCCCGACAATGCAGGGACACCTTTCGCTTCCTCCAGTCCTCCTCCTCCTGACTGCAGAGGCCCTGGGCCTCCTGTCCTTGGCCAGCACAAAGCTGGAGGCCAGGCCTGAAGTGCCCCTGGAGCCGTCTTGCTGGATGGGGCCTGCTTTGGGACTCTGTTGTGGCCATTCAGACCCTGTTCGCTGCACCCCCGCCACCCCCAGACCCGTGCACCTCCCCCTCACTATAGCAGACTTGGTTTACCCTTTATGCTGGGCTATGCGCTCTTACAGCCTGCCAGGGCCACCGCAGGCAAAGCAGACCAGGACCCGCTCTGCTCTCTCAGACACGAGAGAGCTTACATCTGCAGAGAATCGGCAGCTTTATTTTCTCTGTTTTTGTTACATTTTTATTGATTCGTTGGTTTCCTCTGTTGTTTGCTTGCTTGTTTTGTTTTAGGACAGATCGCCACCAAGTCACTAAGTTGCCCAGGCCTCCCGCCCAGCCCCTCAGAGTGCTGGGATCTCAGGTGTGAGCTGCGAGTTCCGTTTTCATGTTGATTTGCTTTATTATGTTGCCGTCAGGATTAATTTTGTTCTTTTTGAAGATTCGTAGATTGGAAATTCAATCATTAATTGGAGACTTGTCTGCTTTGCTGATATATGCAGCCGGCACCACAGATTTATTTCCTAGTGCTGCTCCAGCCGTGCTCTGTAAGTGTTGATATTCTGTGCCTTCATTTGCATTTGACTCGAGATATTTTCTAATTTTCCTTGTGATTCTTTTCTTTGAGTTTTTATTCAGTTCCCAGGTATTTGGGGATTGTTCATACCCGTTTGGTGCAGATTCCTGGTCTAAGTGTTTTGCGCTCAGACATCACCCTCACAGGGCGTGAGGACTTCTGTTCAGCACTCTTGAGCGTCTCCTGTGTCGGTGCAGCACTTTCCAGGTCAAGCCGGCGGTGGGTTTGTTCGTTCTCTTTCTCCTTTGCGCCTTTGCCCATGCTTGTTCTGTCCCTCACGGGGAGAAGCGTTGCCCGGGACCTGGGGTGGATGCTTGCTCGCCTTTCGGTCTCGCCAGCTTTTGTTCGTGCTCTGTTACTGGCCCGCCCGTCTGTCGGTTTTTCTCTCCTTTTAGCCCTATTATCCTCACACACACAAGCGATGATGATGCAGTCCTCTTTTCCAATGATAATTTTCTGTCCTCAAAAATTTTTGTGATAATAGTGCAGTCACTTTAGCTTTCTTTTGTTGTATCTTTCCCAACGTTTTACTTTTACCAGAGTAAAAGTGAAATATGCTTCCATTTCACCCTAAATTTATTTTCTATCGCTGGTCTTCTGTCTGCTTCCACGCGTTATAAATCCTGTGGTACATCATTGCCGTTTCTTCTTTCGCCTGTCTAAGGAAATGTTTGAGGAGAAAAGATATATTTCACAATTTTCCATATAGTTGCCATTTTTATACTTTTCTGTAGTTTGAGTTAGTAGCTGATCTCCTGCAGCAGGTGACCACCAATTTAGGGACCTTAAGAAACCCCCCGATTTGTTATGCGCTAGTTGTGCAGCTCAGAGGTCTAACGTGGTTCTCCCTGGCTGGGGTCAGGCTCTCAGCAGGCTGCTCTTGCTTCTGGGAGATGGAAGCGGGGGAGCTGACGAGAGCATGTACTCTACATGGGTAAGTGGTGAGTCCCATGAATCCTATTACATTTTATTGGTTAATGGACTTGTGAGTTCTTCTATATACTATGAGTTTTTTATAGGTTTTCTTTGAGTAGCCAAGAGAAAGGTTTTTAATTTTCCAACCCTAACTGAGAGTTTGTCTGTTTCCCCTTCATTTCTGTTACATAGAATTCGCACATTTTGGGGCTGTTTGGGGGGCATACACATTTAGAACGCCTGTGTCTTCTTGATGGGTCGACCTTGCATCCTTAATGTGGTGTTAAGCTTGATGACATCAACTGAACTGGCTTGTGAGCCACTGAGGGGAATAGCAGAGCACACTTCTGGGGGTGTGTGGGGGTCATGAAGTGTGACCTTGGGGTCTGTATCTGGTCCCAGGCCCTTCTTCTCTGACACTGTTTCCAATCTCTGCTTCCTGGGCACCATGAACTGTAGAGCCTGGCCCATCACACTCTTCAGCCATGATGTCTCTGCCTCAGTGTGGAACCATGGACTGAAGCCCAACAACCGTGAGCTAAACTGACCTCTCCTCCTTCAGGTCGTGGGTATCAGACATAGTGTCCAGCAATGGGAGAGCTGACCAATACATTTATCTAATGCCTCCCTCCATCTCTGGTCATCTCCTTTGCTCACTTTAATATTTATGCAGTCACTCTCATTTACCTTTGATTCATGTTTGGGTGATACCATTTGGTTTTTAACTTGCAACCATTGCGTCATTATACGGAAGCGAGTTCTTGTAGTGTAGAACACAGTTCCAGCTGGGTCATGGCTTTTCACCCACTCTTCCAGTCTCTGCCTTCTAATAGGCTCATTGAGACCATCTGTGTTCAATGCAGTCGTTGGTCTGTGGAGGGCACACCCTCGCTTTCTGTTTTAATTTTTGTTCTCTATTGTTTATTTCTGTTTCCTTCCACTCATATGTCAGTGGGTTATTGAACATTTTTAACGTTCTGTTTTGATTTGTCTGCAGTGCTTTGAGTGTATGTTTTCAGATGATTTTGCAGAGGTTGCTTTAGCGACTTAGCACAGGACACCAGTGCTACCATTGTGGTGGAGGCAGACGTCTCCCTCTCTTCGCACCCCTTTAACCGCTCCCGTTTTAAACCCGCACCAAACAAGGAGTTTCTGCTTGACTCTCCAAACATCCTTTAGAACAGGAAAGTTTACTGTATTCACCCGCTTCTGCATGTCCTGTCTTCCTTCTTGTCCTCCAATTTCATTCTTCGACTCCTTCCTCCCGGCTCAGAGAGTCTTGCTCAGCCGTCCTCGCAGAGTACATCTGCTTCTGAGGGCGTCTCATGCTCCTCTCTGCCTGACGTCCTGATTTCCCTTTCATTCCTGAGGTTTATTTTTGCCAACTATAATAGTCCGGATTGATGGTTCTTTTCTTTTGGTACATGAAAAAACGCTTTCCCACTTTTCTTCTGGCTTCTATGATTTTTGATGCGAATTCCACAGTCGTTTAGGTTGTTTACTCCATAGGCAATGCTTTATTTCTGTCTGGCAGGTTTAAAATCATCTTTCCTCCTCAGAATTGGATGTTGAACCCAGGGCCTTGTGCTTGTCACTGCGTTGTCAGTCTGTCCCTGTCTGTCTCTGTCTCTGTCTCTATCTCTGTCTTGCTTAATTGCCTGGGTCTTGCCAAGTTTCCCAGGCTGTCCTGGAACTCATAATCATGCGTACTCAGTCTCCTCAGTACTGGGATTACAAGTGTGTGCACCAAGCTAGACCAAACCCTTTTTCTGTCCTTAGTTTCCATTACCCCAACTCTCCTGTGTCTTTGATTATTTGGGTTTATTCTCTTGGATTTGTTGAGTCTCTTGAATCTGAAGGTTCATGACTTATATTACATTTGGACAGTGTTTGATTATAATTATTTATGTGCTCATTAGTTTAATTCTCTACTCTCTTTCTGGGATTCCAGTGATACAAATCTTCTGTTATAACCAGGTGAGCTCTTTTGTTGTAACCTCACAAGTTCCTGAATCTCAATTAACTTTTTTCATTCATCTTTCTGTCATTAACCAGATTGGGTAATTACTATTATCCTGTTGTCTAGTTGCTATATTTATCCCTTCACATGTATTTGTCCATTAGGCCCATCCAGTGATTTTTTTTTTTAACATTTTAGTTGTTAGTTCTAAATTTAAACTCTAAATTTCCATTTTTAGTATTCTTTGTATCTTCTATGACTAAAATTTCCTATTGTATCTGCTGCAACTTTCTATTTTAAAATTTTACTTCACGTGTATTTGCAGTTGCCTTTTGCAGCATTCTTATGATAGCTGTTTTGAAATCTTCACCAGATAATTCTGACATCTTTGCTACAATATTGGTCATGTGTTTTGGTTTTCTTTCTTTATTCATTTTGGTATCTTCTCACATCTTGGTATGGCAAGTGGTGTTCGATTGAAATCCATATATTTTTGTGCTTTACATTATGAAGTCTGGACCCTATTTAAATGTTTTGTTTCAGCTGACTTCCTGTGACACTTCTCTTGGAGGGCACTGCCAGGTGGGTGAATTCTAGTTACCTCTCTGCCTCTCCTAACGCCTTTGGTTAGGGGTCCTGTCGTGAATAGGCCTTTTGGCTCCTGACTAGGTCGCCAGAGGTATTTCCTATGTCTGAAACTTAGTGATAAAAATTTACTTTATGAACAGGCGCATCCATTAGGATGCTTATACCTGCAAGTAATACAAAATCAAACATGATTTTGATGATCAGGATATTTATCAATATAGACAAGAATTCCAAGGTCCTGTAGTCTTAAGAATACCGTGTGGGCTCAGTGATGCCACCAGAGACCCAGACGCCTGCCCCCTTCCTGCCGGCAGAGTTCTCTGTCCCATGCTTGTGTGACACAGTTGGGAGGTGACTGTTGCTGGCCTGGGAATCACCTGTCTCTGCCAAGGCAGAGCAGAGGAGGAAGAGCAGGGCGGAGAAGGAGAACTCGCTTTCACTTCTGTCTTATTCAGAAGGACAGACCGCCCTCAGAAGCCTGCCCGACGTCTTCTGCTTATGTCTTATTTGGCACAGGCATCTTGCACCAAACCCACAAGGCTGGAAAGCGAATGTCTGATAGAGAGATCAGGGTTTTCAAGATCAACAACTGGACATCGCAGTTCATTGCTGAAGCGAGCTGGGGAGGTTGTGCTCCCTGGGGACACAGAGGGAGCTCCCCTCCCACCCTGCTGGGGCTCCAGACCACTCCTCATGGGAACCACGCTCCCTGCTGCTTTTTATCTAAGGAGCCAGCGTTTAGCCACACCAGAGAACAATCCGAGGAGAGTCCTTCGGGTCTCCACCTCTGCCAGCGGATCTGCTGCAGCTGTCTTCCTAGGTCTCTTAGTCATTTTCCCCGTCACTGGGGCAAAATTCCCAACACGCACAAAGTAAAGGAGGAGAGGGTTATTTTGGCTCACGGTTTCAGAAGGGTCAGTCCTTGCATGGGTGGCACAGTGGAGGGGCCTGGACGGAGGGAAGCTGCTCACGTCCTGGTGGTCAGGAAGCAGAGAGAGAAGGGAGGAGCAGGGAGGGAGACCCGTAGTGACCTGCCTCTTCCAGCAAGACCCCGCCTCCCAACAGCAAGCTAGCTTTGGCACCGCCAGGTCCAGCCCTTTTCTAAAAGCTCCATCTATGAGCACTTGGGGCCTCTGGGGGACACTTTTGGTGTAAACCATAGCACCAGTCTACCATCAAGTGGATTTATCAAGGCATTTCCACAGTGGGCGATTTGGTTTCCAAGGAGAAGCATCCCCGTGCACCCCTCGCCAGTGTGTGCCTGTCACCCCTGAACCACAGGGGGTGGAGCTGTGACACGCTTGGCTGCGCCCCCTTCTTTGCTGGGCTCTGCCTCTCTAGGGTCAAGGAGGTGCTGGCTCCAGGACTGAGCACTGGCTTCCTTCCCTTGGACCCTCGGACCTGCAGGTGGGAGGACTCCCCACAGGGGCAGAGTCCTGCTGCCCACCGAGGGAGGGCTCCAGCTGTGGCCACCAGGTGGCCGGAAGCTCCCAGCACCCACAGGCCCAGGCAGGGTGAGGAAGCCCTGAGCCAGTGCCTCCCCGTGCAGCCGACCCCCTCTTCCGTCCTTCCAGGATGGCTCCTTCCCAGGACACCTGTGGAGGAGTGTGGCGTCCTGCCGTCTCCCGTGGTCCTGGGGAGAGGGGCTGGGTGCGGGGGAGCACGGGCCCCTTCCCTCTGTCAGTCCCCAGGTCCCCCGTGTGTCACTGGGGCCAGCAGTGGAGCAGAGCACCCAGGGACCCGGTCGTGACTTCCATCATCCCGAGGTCACACTGTCACACCCGGGGGACGCCTTCTCAGACCACAGGCCCTGGCCTCAGCACACCCAGGGTCAGCCGGGAGCCTTCCGAGCCCCACTGCCCATGCCCCCTCTGTCTACTGGACCTCGGGGGCCACCACTGGCCAGGGTTTCCCTCTGGGCGAGAACTGCCCAGGGTCCCCAGGAACCACACCTGGGCCCCAGTGCAGACCTGTGAAGTCCGAGCCGAGGGGCAGCAGCTGTGGCACTGGCCAGAGCCCCGCTGTTCCTGTGGGAGCTGAGAGCACCTGGGCCTGTGCTGAGCGCTGGACGGCCAGAGCCCCAGGCCACCCCGCCTGGCCCTCACCCCTCTCCCCAGCTCACTGGCCTTTGAGTGACAGCCTTTGCCCTCCCCACTAAGCTGTCACCAGGTTTCCCTTTGCACAGCCCCACCTCCCAGGCCAGACATGTAGGAGGCCTCTAGAGATGTTTGTTGAGTGAATAAATGACCTGGTTGTGACTTTCTGCATCACTTATATTCCCGTTCATTTTCTTGAGGTGTAATTTGGAGGCCTGGCTGCCTGGCCTGTGGGAGACGGTGAGCTGGAGAGAGCTTCCTGCCTTCACTCAGGCCTTGAGTGGTGCTGACGAGCAGCCCGCCCCCGCCATCACCCTCCCTGGCTCTCGGAACTGGGGCGCCTCCTGAGGGCGCTGAGTCAGCTCCGCCTTTAATGAGACGGGGTGCTGTGCGTGCAGCGCGGGAGCCTTCCTGGGGCTCAGGAGTTCTGTAGTCAGCGGGGTCTCCAGCTGCTCTGGAGGTGCTGACTTGGAGGGGCTTGGGGGACTCAAGGAAACCTGGCTGCTGCCCACCCCACCCAGCCCTGGGGACCCCCCGGAGAGACGCACAGAGCGGGAGTCCCTGATCGGCAGAGCGGCCTTTTCCGGCTGGCCGCCCGCTCAGGAGGACGCGTGTCCTGGGATCAGCAGGAGCGCAGGAAATGGCTCGGAACACGGTGTCTGGGAAGCAGTGGTTCGGGGAGCGCCCGCCGCGGAGAGGCAGCCCGGTGCCCTCTGGAGCGTCTGGGGCTGAGCACGCACTCGGGGCTGTGGAGCGGCCTGAGCGGCAAGCATCCTGAGACTCCTCCAGACGGCGAGGGCACGGCTCCGGGGCACGGGCGTCCTCCCCGCCGCTGCTGGGTGCGGTGCCCCCGAGCTCAGCAGGTGCAGGCAGCGAGGAGAGCCGGGTCCTTGCCCGGTGGGCTTGGGCCACATCCAGGAGATGGCGCCGCCGCTGGAGGTGGGTCCGCCTGGTGCCACCTGCTCGACCTGCTTAGTATTTGGGGATTCGAGTGCTGGCTTTAACACAGTCACTCGGGGGACCTGAGGCCCTGGGATGAACCCGCTGGTTTCTGCATGAGGATCAGGCACGGCCAACGCAGCCACCGCCAAGGTGACCCCGTGCCTAAGCGGCTCGTGCTCCAGATCACAGCCGGGCCGAGTCCTTGCACAGCCCCCTCACGGGCAGAGGACCCCAAACGGTGGGACAAGCACGGCCAGCACCTCATGTCTCAGATTAAGAGGCGATGTGGGCCCGGGGGGAGCGGTGGCCACCACGGCCGGGACCCAGACCTAGCGGCCGAGAGCCACAGGGTGGGCGTCCGCTCCTGTACACCGGGTGCCTGCGACCGTGTCCGGTTGCCCAGCTCAGCAGCCACGTGTCCCCCCGAAGGCGGTGACCGGAGCGTGGTGTGCGGGAGACGGGGGGACAGCCCCGCAGGAGCCGTGCGGCGTTGGCTACGCAGTCGCAGGCCTGCCCTCCTCTCTCCAGCGCTGCCCTTGCCTCTGCCCCCTTCACCGCTCTGGCAGCAGTGCCGTGTGGTCCTTTTGAAAAGCGCCCCAGGCTTGCAAGCGCGGCTTTGTTATAGTCCTGCCATCCTAGAGGCTGGCAGGCGGCCTTGGCAAGCTTCTCCCCGCATCGGCTCTTCGTGCTACTGAAGAAACCACAGTGCGGGGGACCCCTGGTCTCAGGTCTTAGTAGTGGACACGTGAGACGGACAGAGGAAGGACAGCGGACCGTGTGGAGCCACCTTTAAGTGCAGGCAGGTGAGCAGCTGGGCTCTGCAGACCGCGCCTGGGAGGCCGGGACCTCGTCACGGCCGCCGTCCCCTGGCCCCGGCCGGTCCCTCTGGAGAAAGTGGCTCACGACTGTCACTCCCTCTGCAGCCCGCGTCCGCCCCGCACACTCCGCCCGCCTTCTCCCCTGGCTTCCTGCACCCAGCCGTGCGGTTCCCAACCTCCCGGGTTTGAAGGCAGGCAGCCTGGGGGCTCCTCCCGGAGGGCGTCCTGGTGTCCTCCCGTCCCCGCTCGCCCAGCCCCTGTGCTCTAGGAAGCGACCCTGCAGCCCTCGTGGGGTCTGACCTCCGGGCTGGGCCACACGGTGTCCTCGCGTCCCCTGCCGCTGGGTGCTGGTCGGTCAGGGTGGCCACTGCCACTGGGCAGGAGCGTGACGGACACGGCCCTCTGTCCGCCAGCTCAACTCTTGTATCACTGTTCCAGGCTCCATTCCTCTCTGTGATGATTGACGGATCCATTTTTGGGAGCTTTTGTGTTTTTGGCACATCTAATTTTAACCATTGTACCTTCTGGTCCAACGTGTTTTCTTTGAGGGCTGTTATTCCCACGAAGGCAAATTTCTTGAATAATTCGCATAGATCTAGATCTAAATGTTTTTTAACAGTTTTTATTCCTCTGTCAATAGAAATATCAAATTTAGCATGTGTACTTCTACATGCTGTCGGCTTCATTCTCTGTGGATGATCTCTCGTTTTTCCTAGTTTAAATTTCGTAGTTTTCAGTGTAAACAGTGAATTTTCGTTCACCTTTTCACCTATAAAACCTTTTATTGGGTGCAGCTCCAGTTTTCGCTGGGTTTATTTTACATTACTTCTGTCAGTGGTGTTAATTTTGAATTGGAAACCAGTCCGATCGCTGGTGATTCTCAGCTCATCCTGGGAGCAGCGTCCGCGTTCCCATCCACAGCTGGTCTGTGTTAGGGTTGACCTGCGCCTTCCTAAGTTTCCGGCAGCTTTGGGAACTGTAAGCCACAGTCCGCTCCTCGGCCTGAGGAGAGGAGAGTGTGCCCTGGGGACAGAGCCTCCCCGGGGAGCGGGACAAGGCCGAGGCCCTTCCGTGACGCCCGGCGCAGGGCAAGCTGCCGCCCTTCTCCCCGACGGTGGCGCGGAGGAAACGCTTGGGAATGAAAGGCGAGGGGCGTGTTCTTGCTCGTCCACTCCTCAAGACCCCGCCCAGCCCCTCTCCTTCCTCTGGTTTAACCTGCTGGGCACCCACAGAACCCCAGCCCGGCCGGTGTCTGGCTGGTGTCCCTGCCCAGCCTGCCCTCTGCCCGGTCAGCAAGCGGGCGCTTGGCGATGCACAGCTGAGCGTCGGCCCAGCACCGCCGTCTCCCCGGCACTCGGCTCCACAGGACACAGTGACCTGTTCTCCAGGCTTTAGCACCAGGAGCTCGGTGGCTGGGGTGGCGATGTGGATGGAGGAGGAGGAAACGCTAGGAGGCGTGGCCTGTGGGTCCTCGGAGGGGATTAATGAGCATCTTGTGGGACTGGGCTAGGTCTCCCGTGACTGGTTAGTTCTCAGGAGAGTGGGCCATTACAGAGCAAGTCTACCAGTATGTTTGGACATTTCGACACGGACCGTTCCCTTTCCGTGTCTCCACAGTGCTGTGGTACAGCCAGGGGGCCTCTGAGACACTGGCGCCATGCTGTGTAGGCATCCAGCCACCGGAATCCCGAGCCATACTTCTCTCTGTGAAGTGCGCAGTCTCAGGTGTCCTGAGCCATAGCCCCGGAACGCAGTGCGACGGCCACACCATCCTTCGGTCCTCCCCAGGCTCCTCTCCTCTGCCAGCCCCGAAGCACCACATACCCAGCGCGTCCTCCCCACCCACCCAGCCCGCCTGCTCTCTGCTCTCCCCGTGGTCTCGGTTCTGGCACTGTCATGGCGTCCCCCGCCGCCTCGCCCGCCCTCACTCCCCACCATGCCCTGGCTCCGACTCTGAGCAGCCAGGAGCTCTCCCCAGAGCCTGCCTACCTCCCCACACCCCTCACCCTGCCCTGCGCCCCGGCAGGCGTGTCCTCCCTGCGCGGCTCGCCAGGGGAGCACTGTGCCTGCAGCTCCACATGGGGAGGGGACCGTGGGGCTGGGGGGCTGGGGGGATTCGGAAACCATGTGGCCAAGTCAGGGGTGGGAGATTGGAGGAGGAGCCAGAAAGGGCCCACAGGATGTGTCCTGTGCCCTGTGCCACCCCAGCCGGCTCTGAGTCAAGTGTCCCTGGATGACTGTGTTGGACGTCACGCCGTGGACAGTGGCGCAGTCTCCTTTGGGGCTGTGGGCCTGAGGGAGGTGGACACCTCCCCACAGCCTGGCAGAAGCCACACGGTCCTCCACCAATCTCAGGAAGCGGCGGAGTGGGCACCCGGGGAGGAGGCTGCTGCTGCAGGTCTGGAAGATGCCAAGGACCGGGCAGGGCCATAAGGAGTGAGGCAGAGGCCCTGGGAGAGGCGAGACCCCGGCCGGGAGTCAGGCGTGGCGGCAGGAAGGCTGCGAGGCCAGAGCTGTGTCGGGGAGCGGGGCTGCGGGGCTCGGGCAGATGGGGGGACCTGAGAGGCCAGGCACCTGGGAACGCGGCTGGGGTCCACAAGGCCGGAGAGCAGGGTTCTCAAAGTGCCAGGCAGCGCAGCAATGGGGCTCCCTCGCCAGTGTTACTCAGCAGCCTGGAGTAAAACAGCGGCCAGGCAGCGGACGCCAGCACCGGGCCCAGCGGGAGGACCACGGCCAGGGAGGCCAGGGTCCCCGTCAGCACGTGGCCGGAGGAGCAGCCAGCAGAGGGGCGGGGCCTGTGCTGTCACCAGCACCGCTGTCATGACGGAAGAGAGCAGGGAGAGTGACCTGGGCAGGGACTGCAAGGGAAGAGGCGGCCAGGGCCAGCAGCGGCCTCCCCAGCCCCGAGCCTGGGCTTCAGGTTCTCCAGCTCCTGGCTACCGGGGCACCACCTGGTGAGGCCACCGTCCCTCAGGCTTCCGTGTCCCTGGGGCGGCGAGTCCCCGCTGGCTGGACTTGACGTGGCTGTGTGCCCCCTGACTCACTGACTGACCTTTGATGGTTGTATCTGGTGGGCCAACTGTCTGGGGTCAAATCTGGCCACTTCTATAAATAGCTCTGTTGGCACAGAGCCACGCCCACCCACATGCCACTGAGCCGCCTCCCTGGTACAGCAGCAGAGCGGACGGGCAGGGTCTGCGGTGCTCTGCAGAGAAACTGCCCTTCCCCAGACTGGGTGACGGGAGGGAGGAGACTCAAGGGGCTTCTCAGGGGCCCACAGGGCGTCCAAAGCCTTGGGCTGCGCAGCTCCTGGTTTCCTGGGTCACTGCTAGGGCTAAGATGCCCTTGAGGAGCCCCAGTGCCCTGACTGCACAGGTGAGAACGCTCCGATCCACACAGGCCAGGGCTCTGTCTTGGTGCAGTCCAGGCTGGGACTGGACGCGGGGCCAGGTGGCCGGCTGCTCCGTCCAGCAGGGAAACAGCTGCCGTCCCCACAGCTGCGGGACCTGCCTGTACCCTGGGTCGTGTACTGAGATGTGAGCTGGATTGGCCTCTCCAGCTGGATTTTAAATCAGTTTTTAAAATTTTTTATTACAACTGAAAGTGGAAAATAGTATACCTCTGGAATGGTATTAGCTAAACCTTCCACGGTAATAAATCTGTGTGCTAACGGTTTGTTTCTGCGCTGTTTGGTTGTCATGGTGACGGGCAGCATTAACTAATAAGTTTGTTTTGAGCGTTTTGATGCCACTTTGGCAAATGTCCTTCTGCTGCAGCGGCTTCAGCTTTTGCAGCCCTCGCCACTGAGGGAAGCCTAGGGCCGCAGTGTCCTGGCACGCGTCACGTGGTCGGAGCCCCTTCGGCAAATCCTCAGAGGACAGGAGGCGCCTGAAGGGAGGACCCGCGTCCAGCCAGCCCCAGGTGCCGTGCTAGCCACACCGAGCTGTGCTTGGGGGCGGGAGGATGTGAAGGGCTCAAGGCCACGGTGAATGCGCAGGGCCATGGCCGCAGACGGCCCGTGCGCAGCTCCTGAGCGAGGCGTCAGGGTCTCCCCGGGGCGCCCGCACGGGTGTGTGTGGCTACTGTGTACACGGGCGCCCCGAGCCCCACCTGTCCACACTGCTGCTGCCCAGACCCGAGCCAGCAGCCCTGCTCCCCCCGCGCACAGGGCGAACTCTGCTTATCTGGTTTCCTGCGCACAGCCCGGGGCCGCTGGGCTTTCCAAAGCACTGACATTTAGAGGTGGCGTCTGTGATTGCAAAACCAGAAGCGGGAGAAACGGAACACAGACGGGGGGCCCCAGATGCCCCACGCTCCGCAGTGCCCCCAGCCTGTGCGCCCGCCTGTCTCGGGGAGGCCCGACCCTGGCGTGGTGGGAGGAAGTGGAGAGGCAGGCAAGGGTGGCGCGTTAGTGCCCGTGGGCTCTGGTCACCTCCTCAGTGGCCCCTCACCCCAGAACTGTGACCCTGCACGGGGTCAGTGACACGGACGCCATGGGCTTCGTTAGTTGGCTGAGCTTCAGCCAGCACTTCCGAGCACAGCCACTCCCCCGTGGGGAAGGCTTGCGGGGTGCCTTGAACACCGCTGGGCTCGGCGACCCCCACACAGGCTGGGGCGCCTTTCAGCTGGGGTGGGGGAGGGACAGAGGCTAAGGCTGGGCCATCTTCACAAAAGGACACAAACCACAGGACCTGCACAGCAGGGCAGGCGGGGCCGGCACCCCGGGGGGGAAGGCATGCGGCGCAGCCAGGCCCATACTGGGGCAAAGCAGTTTTAATAAACCCTTCTTCTCTTCGTTCTGCAGTGGCTCTTTCTGGCCTGTCAGAGGTGGTCTCCTTCTTCACCATGTTACTCTCAAACCGACCCAGTGAGTCCTTGTGCTGCATGAATGCATCAGAGGCCTCCAGCTGCCACTCCAGGCTCTGGGTCTCTGTCCTGAAGCTGTCGGACCGAGCCCTCGGGCTGTGTGCCAGGGTTACCCGGTCCCTTGGGATGCGTCCCCTGCCCTTGGCTGCTGGCTCCGGGGGCTGGACGGTGTCCAGCGGCCTCGGACCTTGTCGGAAGCTGTCTCCCTCCAGACAAGGGCTGGGACCCGGTCTGCACCCAAGGACGAGGGTCCTCTTAAAGCCCCTAAGTTCGTCTGGTTGCTCTTTGTCTTAAGGCGCGTTTGCTTCATCCTCCCGTTCCCATCATCACAGAGGGCACCGCGGCGTGGGAGAGGTCCTCGGGGCGCGATTTGTCCACACTGCTCTCATGGAGGAAAGAGCCCGCCAGCCGGGGGGTCTGTAGAGTCCCACGCCCCGGGTGAGGAGGCCTCCTGCCGTCCCCCTGGGTCCCCCGTGCTGTCGGTGCAGCACTGTGCAGGTTCTGTGGCATCAGCCGTCGCGGGACACTGTTAAAACGAGATTGCCGACTCGGGCTCTGCAGCGGGCCTCGAGGGTCCGCATCACCAGTATCACCTGCTCCGCACGGCCTCGGGCCACACGGAGGAGGCGGGGGAGGGGGCCCGGGCTAGCGTGTCCACGCCCCAGCACACACCGGAGAGCCAGCAGCCACTGCGCACCTCCCAAGCGCCACCGCGGCCCAGGTGAGTGGCGGCCGGCTCCTTGCTGCCCTTCCCTGAGCCTGCCGCCTCGTGCCCGCTGCCCCGCTCCCCGCTGTCCCCGCGGCTCCCCAGCTCTCCGCGCTCACCAGAGACCCGCGCTGAGGCCCGAGGGTGGTGCAGCCCCCGCAGGGATTCCGCCCGAGCCCACAGGTGTCTGCTGGGTGCTGCGCGGTCCGGGGCCGGATCCTCTCACTCCTGTCCCTCGGCGTCACTGTGAGCAGCAGGCCACGCGTGCCCAGGGACACCAGAGAGCCGCTGCAAGGGCGAGGGCTCCGAGGAACTTCCAAGTGTGGCCGTGAGCGGTCACCGGTCCCCCACAGACCCGGACTGCACTGGTGGGGACGCGCTCGGTGTGATGTGCGGGACGAGGGCACTGCGGTCATCCCTGGCCCTCTCTGTCAGGAAGAGGGGCTCCCCAGAGGGAACCCTGCCACGCTTAACTCAAGTGGCCAGGGAGGAGCCAGGGACGGGCCCTGGGATCGCAGGGAGCTGCTTCTCCACAGACCTCTCCTATCCCCTGGGAGTCCGGCCTTTCCCTGGGCCTCCGGGGGCCTGGGCTGTGCCCCTGGGACCCCCGCTACGGGCCTCTGAGCGGTCTCCGGAGCAGGAGCAGAAGCCACAGGGACGCAGAGCGGGGCTGCACGTGGACGTCAAGCACATCTGGCCAGCGCTTCCTGGAACTGGCATCTCGGGGTCCTCTGAAGTGGAACCAAGGAATGTCTGATGTCAGGCGGGGTGACAGGGCCTTAGCGCTGGAAAGCGAGGGCTTTTCTCGGATCCGCTGGCAGCGGCTCGGAGCTCTGGTGGGAAGGGAGCTCCGAGCAGACGCTCTCCTTCCCAGAGAGGGAGTTTCAACCCCCTCCCGGTGCCTGACCCTCCTGCCCCGCCGTGCGGTCTCGCGGTCTCTGTCCTTCTGTAAAGATGGCCCAGCCTTGGCCTCTGCCCCTCTGCCGCCCACGGCTAACCACACGCCAGCCTGTGTGGGGCCCACCGAGCCGGGCAGAGCTCGAGGCCCCCTGCCAGCCTCCTTCCCCGCGGGGGAATGGTTGGGCTTGAATGTGCTGGGTGGAGCTCACCCGACTCACAGAGCACACGGGTCTGTGCCGCTGACCCCTGTGCAGGAAGCAGGCGACCCACAGTGCGTCAGAGCAGCAGGGAGTCGTGCTGGAGCCCCAGGGTGGGGTGGCTGCTGCGGATCACGACTATTGGCAAGCGAGAGCTGAACCCGCTGAGCGCCTCCACCCGGAAGCAAAGGTTGGGGGCACTCGGGTTAGGAGGCGCAGGTGGTAGAGGGTGACAGTGGTGCGGCCATTGAGGGGAGGGTGGGGCCATGGCTCTCCAACACCAAACCAGTCCTGGGGCGGCCCAGCCTCCAGCGTCACGGACACGGAGGGAGGAGTTGGTGGCCGCCACTTTGGGAGAATCTGCTCCGCCCAGAGTCCTGGGGTCCTAGTGACATGGGGTTGGGACTGCAGGCCAGGCCCTGGTGGGCAGAGGAGCCTGGGAGGCCAGCGAGGTGCTTGCGGCAAATTGCACCACGTGACCAGGGCAGGGCAGCACCGGGCGTTTGGCTTAGGCTGCAGACCAGAAAGGGCCCTGGGAGGGCGCCATGCCCTGAGCGCAACCTCTGGGTGCAGGATTCCTGGGGTGGGGTGGGGAGGTGGCCGTGCCTCGGGCTGATGGCTGGGGGTAGAGGGAAGATTATAGGGGCTCAGGGGCTTTGTATTCTGAGTAGTTTCTTTCACTTTTTAAATAACAAGATGAGATAATGCTCAGTGTAAAAAATTGGAAGATCCCAGACCCCCAAAATGGAAAAATAAAACTCGTATACTCCAGGAAGAAGGATTCTAAGAAAGAACTATCCCCGGGGGAAGCCCATGCGAATTCAATGATGTCCTCGACACTCTTGTTCCTCAAGACTTTGCAGGAGCCTACAGGGCTGGACAGACGGACAGATTAGCTCCAGAGAAAAAGGTGGCTCTTGTGGCAAGAATTCTGATGTTATTCTGCAGAAAAATATCTTGGGACAAATGACTTGGCAAGTGGAGAAAGAACACGGTTTGAGTCCAATGTCTTAAAACCAAATAAATTCAGATCCATCAAAGAATTAAATAGGAAAAACTAAAATGGAAATGATCTAGAGATGAATAGCATTTTGGGAAGGAAAAACTTTTTTTTTTTTTTTTGATATGTCTCCAAATCCAGAATCATAATGAAAACTGTTGGTGAGTGCGACCCAGCAAAGTGTGGCCTGCTGTGACACCTCCACCAGGAGGGGTGCCAGGGTCAAGCCGGGAGGGCACTTGGCACGCGCAGGACGGACCACACGAAAAGCCTGTGACGCCGAGCATTTATTAGTAAATCGGGGGAAAGCACCCGACTAGGAGGACTGCCGATGAGAGATAAGCAAATGCGGGTAAACAAGCACAGATGCCAACGAATGAGAGGAAGCAAAGGTCAGCAATTACAGTCAACAAACATCTGCCCCGGCTTCCCACGTGACCGCAGCGCCCAGCAGGTCGGTCCGGCCCCCTGGCCACGGCCACCCTGGCACTGGGGAGAGGCTCCAGCTCCACCGGTTCTAATCCTGCAGAAGGGAGGATGCGGAGCTGGCGCCGGCCAAGCTCCGTGGCTGAGCTTGGAGGACTTCTGCTTCCTGTTTTCCGGATGGCGTGGTTTGCTCCTCCTTTGGGCATGGATCCCTTCTCCCAAAGCAAGATTGTATTTTCAAAGATAGCAGTGATGGGAGATTTGACCTTCTGACACTTCTTGAAGACATCCAGAACGTTTATCAGACCGGGGTGGATTTGAACAGCGCCTGGCCGGCGAGCTCAGTACTGGGATAACCGACCCTGCCCTGCGGCTTCAAACCCTTTCACATCCCTTATTACCTGGGGCTGTTGGGAGGGAGGAGGCAGGGGGTCTCCCTGGCTTCTCCCAGGGGCCCGGGCCGGGCTGGGGCGCCTTCCTGAGTCCCAGCGGTGTCCAACCAGCCACATTGGAGGCGTCTGCACTGGCTTCCAGCCGTGTGTCTATGCGTCTTTTCCCTGCTGGCCACGCAGGGTCGGGGATGGGCCCCTGGGACCCCCACGCGCGTCCCTGCATGCACCCGGCGAGAGCAGGAGCTGGCAGGGGCTAGAAAGGGTCTCCACCCTCCCTCCCTGTGGACATGGCTGGGGGGCAGCCTCCCTGTGCCCTGCCTGCTGGAGTGCTCAGTAGCTGCTAGGCCGCAGCGAGGGCACCTGGAGCAGTGACAGCCACCGTGCGAAGGGGGCCGGTTAGCAGTTGTGCCCGTCCACATCCCACTCCTCTGGAGGACTCAGGGTCTGCTCCTCTGGGCCCTGTGTCCGCACCTAACCCCGAGCCCTGAGGGAGCGAAGGGCCCAGGAGAGCTGGCCGGGCGGCCCCCCGGAAGTCACAGGAGCAGACAGGGAGGCACCTTCCTCCTGCTGGTTGGGCCCCCGTCCAGGCCCAATGCTCGCTGTCCAGGGAGTGGGCCAGGGCCCAGAGGTGGGGCGAGGTCCCTTGGCCAGGTGTGGAGCCGAGCAGGAGAGGCTGCCACTCGCGAGCCAGGCTGTGGGGCCTCCCAGAGCCGGGGCAGCGCGGGGCTAGGGTGAAGCTCTGTGCTCAGGTCCGGGCCTCGGAGGCGAAGAGGCATCAGGAGGCCCCCAGTCCTCGTGCGCCTGGAAGGCAGGAGACCCACGACACCCCGTTCACGAGCTGCCCCTCCACTCCCCTCGTAGTGTCACCCACCGCACGGGAGCAGCGCCAACTGGAGCACGGGGCGGGCCCCGGCCCAGGGCCTTCTGCCCTGCTGGGAGCCTGAGATGTCCAGGGACCCAGCCTTTCACCCCAGAAGACCTGAGCTGTCCCTAAGTACCGGTCTGGTCACCAAACACGGCTGTGGTCAGAGTCCGACGTCCTCGGGAAGGGCACACGCCGTGGTTCTGCAACCCTGCCCGCTCGGGCCCGGGAGGCACACAGCCCGCGTCTGCCCAGGAAACCTGAGGCCATGCATCCTTGGACGAGGATTCTTGCTGGCTGTGCCTCAGTTTCCCCTGTGGATCCCCTGGCCTTGGACAGTAGATGAGCTGCTGGCACAGGGGACACGGGGCTCAGCTGTGTTCCATCCGGGGTCCCCCGGGGGAAGGCAGGGTCAGGCTGCAGCTGGACGCCAGCTGGTGGGAGGCGGTGGCGCATTCCCTGGTCATACCTGTCTGTCACCTAGGGCGCACTGGGTGACTAATAAGCCCCAGAACAAGCACGCTGTCCCGGCGTCCTGAGACGGCCTCCGTGGCCTGCGCGTCCGATCCCTTCCAGTGTGTGCGTCCTCTCAGGCCGTGCACAGCTATGATTTAATCCCCTCCCCTAACTCGTGCCCTCTGGCTGACCAAGCCGTCGGCCCTGCCCCTTTGTCCCACCTCCACGCGCTCTCTGTGTCCTTTGGGAGTGCGGACTGCCTTCGTCTAGCTTGAGGGCCAGCTCCGTGCAGGAGTGAGCAGAGCTGTGACCCGAGGGTGTGCGGGGACAGCAGTGGAGGGCACGCAGGGGATGGTTGTGCCTTCCCCCCCAAACCCTGGGTGTTTGTGGTGGTGCTGAGCTGCTCCCCAGTGCTCTACGGAGGCAGCGAAGAGAGGGAAGGTGAGTCAGAGGCTGAACCGCCAGCCCGGAGCTCTGAGCCCAGTGGAATCCAGGAACGAGACTGACAGCCCGGGACAGTGGAGCCGGAGCGGCCCCCAGAGATCTGGGGGGAGCCGTCCTGCGAGTGTGGGTCCGACTGAGAGCTGGGCTTCTCTCCTGGCCAGTGTTTAGGGACGCAAGGGTGAGGGGGACAGTGGTGGCTGGGGGACACTGCAGGAAGAAGCAGAGCTATTTCCAGGGTTCGTCAGGGGTTTGCAGCACGCTCTGCACGTGGCTCCATTTCCCAGGACAAGAGCATTCACTGGGGGCCGGCAGGGCCAGTGACGAGGACGGGAGGAGGTGGTAAGGAGATGCGATCTCTCTCTTCTGTCCCCGTCTATAAACCTAACCCAGCCAAGCAGGCTCAGAGCCCCAGCCCCACACCGAGCAGTGGACTGGGTCCGATCACCCTTCACGGGGCTTTCTGTGTTCTTAGGATTCTCCCACTGAGAGCAGGCAGTGAGTACAGACCTCAGGCTGTTTCTGGACTGGCTCGGCAGCAGGGCCTGCAGACTGGGGCTCAGCATATCTGTCCATCTGTCCGGGCGCGGCCAGGCAGCCTCCCTTCCCTCCTCATGCGGCCCGTCTTCCTCCCCGAGCCTCTCAGCCAGTTCCATTTTCATCTTGGTCTGTCACATCGTCAGCTCGCTCTTCCGCTCTATGCAGAGTTCCCTGAATTTTCCGAGAACACAGAACAGATGCTTTCTAAAAATGGCCTTTCTCCACCATGAACAGTGACTCTGTACCGCATGTGCTCCTATATATAGACATGCAGACAGACAGACAGACACGGACCTTCGCACCGTAGGCCCCTGTGCTGGAGCTCTGCCCCTCCTGATGCTGGAGGACACTGGTCCTGGGGAGACTTCTCCCCGGCACAGCCGGCGACCCCAGCTCCCTCGCTGCCCGGGCTGCAGTGCGTCCCTGTCCCCAGTGCGTCCGCGGAAGGGCTGCCTGCCCAGCACCAGGTCCTCCAGACTCTCCTGCATCATGTGGAGTCCCCAAGTCCCAGGCAGGGTGGCAGCCCCACTGCCCGGCCCTCCCATGGAATTACTTCCTGAAAACTCGAAGCTTTGTTATTATTCTCCAGCCAGAGCAGTGACCAAGGCAGGCCCTGGGAGCTGGCCGCTGGGCTCAAGGCCTCCCTCGCCCGCTGCTCCACACCCCTAGGTGAGGGCTCCACCATCTCCCTAGGGCGTCCTGCCTGGGTGTAGGCGGGAGAGGGCTGATGTGCTGTCCAGGGCTCCCCTGGGTCTATGCTGGGAGTGTGCGGAGAGGCTTGGGCTGGGATGTCCCCTCCTGCAACCTCTCTGTGCCCTCCAGCGATGGGGTGGGGTGGCTTCAGGGCGTCCTTCGGGAACAGCCTTCATCGAGGACTCTGGTTCCAGACAAAGCTTCTGCTCTGCGCCCCCCAAGACGAGGACTTGGTTGACGGATTGCACGGGGCATGGGGCGCTGGCCGGGCAGGTGACCCACCGCTGTCCCTCTCCTAGCTCTGGAGCCCTGGAGCGCCTGTCCCTGGGGGGGCTCTTTCTCCCACTGCAGAGGAGAGAAAGTGGCCTGGGACCTGGTCCTTTGAGGCAGCACCTGCACCCGGTTGTGTGCTTTGTGGGGCGGGACAGGAGTTAACTGTGTACTCAGGAATCTAAAGAATGAAAAACCGAGATTTAGCACAAAGCAGTCGCTGGCCCAAAGTCTTAGAAAAGTGTGTAATTATTCTTGGCATATTTTAAACTTTTTATTATTTAGAATTTCAAACATAAACAAAAACATGCAGAGCAGAGCAGCATACCTTGCTCACCAGCAGCCAGCGTCGGGCGTGGCCCGGGGCCAGCCTGCCTCGTGCCCTGATTTAAACTCGTTTCAAAATCTGCTCCCCCCAAAAAACACATCCAAGACAAGCAAGTATTTCTGCGTGCACTTCTAAAAATAAGGATCGCAATTTTCAGCCTGATAATGGGCTCAAGGTCATGTCAGAAATCCTAAAAACCAACTCTCGACGCAGCCGCCAGCTTTCCCACTGTCTCATAAACGTCAATTTATTCTTTCCACGTTTTGTTTGAATCAGACCCGAAGCGGGTTGAGACTGTGTGTTTGGTGGACGTTCCGAGTCTCCGTCCCTCTGCATTTCCCCGATCTGACTCTTTCTCTGCAGTATCTCCGTGAAAGCCACATCCCCGCGCGTGTCCTCCCGTGTGTTCGCGAGGAGAGACGTGAGGGGGGGTCAGCGTGGCTCCTCGCGGCTCCTGGGCGGGAACACGGAGGGAGAATCGCCCCGTGCACACCCCGCACTCTTCCCGTTCCTGCCCACGGTATCCGCCGCCTTTCTCTATCTGCGGAGTGGGTTGAGGTGAAAGCAATCCCCAGATTTTCAGAACTCTGATGATGAAAGGCAGGCACCAAGCTCTGAGGGGAGCCGGGCAGGCGCGGCAGGGCTTCAGCAGCCCCGAGGAAGCCCTGTGAGTGGATTCTGAAGTGGGTTCTTATGTGGATTCTTTGCTCTCGCCTATCACGTGGACCATCGTCTCGCCTTTGACGGGACAAAGTGATGCCATCTACGCCTGCCTTGAAAATGTCACAAAGCGCTCGCCTCTCTTCCCAATGCTCTGGAAGTGCCACAGGGAAAAGGCCAGAAAGGCGTCATCCCTGTCTCTTGAGAACCTGATAAATAGTCAGCTCAGGCAACTGCAAAGATCTGCCATTAGTAGCCCATTAGTCCACTGGCTTGGAGGGAGAGAAGAAGAACCTTCTGTTGTATCACTTACACGTGTCGAAGTAAGCCCCGAGAAGTCAAAGGGTAGACCGCCCCTTGCTGAATGGGGTGTCCCCGCTGAGAGGCCAAGAAACACCAGGGCCTTGTGGGGCTGGGGGACAGCGGATGGCTGGGGGGGATGGGTCAGGCTTCTTGGGGACCGGCTCACTCCAGTCCAGACAGAGCTGGTTTCCCCACCCTAACAAAGCAGCAGCAGCAAAAATAACTCCACCCTGCCGAAAGTCAGTCTAACCCAGAGCTTCTGGCTAGGCCTCAGATAGTTCAGGCAAAAAAACGTCAAGTGTTTCACCAAAAATTACCAACTGTGCCAGAAATAATCCCAATATCAAAAACCAGGAACAGGTAGAGTATGAAAACGGTTCCAAAGGAGACGTAGATGAGGGAGGATCAGCCAGGTAAAATAGATGAAGAGTGTATTTAAAGACAGTTGATGACGTGGAGAATTCTAACAAAGAGCTAAAAAGGTATGAAGCAGAGTCAAGTGAAAATAAAGGAACTGCAGAATAACTGAATCGAGAAGTTGTTATACAGATTTAGACACAAGTCAGGCGGGAATGAAGAGGATATTAGTGAACTCGAAGATGGGCGGGAAGGCACCGGGAAAGGAAAGGTGGGCACCGAGGAGATAAAGGACAGTAAACACAGGGTAAGAACATAGAAGATGTCTGGGAGATGATTAAAACAGCCACCTGAGGTGGGCCAGGGGGAGAGAAAATAGATCAGAACTATACTTGAAGATGCACTAGCTGAGAATTGCCCCACATACTAAATATTTCAAGTCCAGACCCGAGAATGCTTATAAATCCCAGTGGAATAAGTAAAAGAGACCATGAAGAGGCACGTTATCGTAAAACAACAGAAAGCCAAAGATGGAAAGAAATTCTTAAAGGACACTTGGGTCATCTCTTACGCATTCAGATGGCCACTGTAAGAAAGAAAAAATAAACTTCGGGAAGGGTGTAGAGAGATTGGAATGCTTGCACACTCTTGATAAGAACGTACTGTAGCACCAGGGAAAATACGCCTGACCCTCAAACACGTAAAACTGTGTCTGCCGCGTGACCCAGGAACGCTGGCCTTAGGGATGTTCCCGGAACAACCAACAGAGTCTAAGAGGCGCTCACACACCGTGAATCTGCAGCAGTTAAACCCCAGAGTCTAAGAGAGGAGCGGGTCAGCAGATCACCGTCCCCCCGCCCTGGACAGGAAGGAAGTTCTGACACGGGTGTCCTACACAACGGGTGGGTGAGCGGGGACACTGAACCTCAAAAGGACAGACCCCGTGGAGTCCACCCAGACGCGACTGCTCAGGGTGAGATCACAGAGAGAGGAATGCAGCGCTGGGACCCCAGGCTGGGGAGGCCTGGGAGCCGCGGTCTGCGGGGACCAGGTTCGGGCTGGCGATGAGGACGACCCTGGGTGGGTGGCGATGGTGCCAACGCTGCCGAAGCGCGTGCCAAAGCGGTCGGGCTGGCGATTTCCACGTTCCGTGCACTACGCCGCAGCACAGAACCTACAAAGACAGAGGTGGGGAAGAGAATTATCTTCAAAGAAAGAAAGACAGCTGCTTCCCCAGCAGAAAAAAATAGAAGGCAGAAGACAATTGAATGAAATTATTCAAGTGCTAAGAAAAATAATTGCCAACTTAGAATTCTATGCCCGGTGGTTGTATCCGCTCAAAAATAAAGGCAAAGCAGAGACATTTTAAAATAAATCCAGCCTGAGAAAATTTGCAGCCAAAACATGTGCGTTAGCAGTAATGTACAAGAAATCTCTCCTAGCAGGAGTAAAGAGGCCCAGGTGGAGGCTCTGGGACGAAGGAGAACTAAAAAGCTGGGGGCACCGGGCTAACCCGGGCAAACGCCGAGGGTCTGGAGGACCGGCAGCCCTGCCCACGGGCTCTCAACACACCCAGAGCTGGAACCAGGGCCCCCGCGGCCCGGGAGCAGAGGGATCTGAGCGTCCCCAGGCCTGTGGCTCGCTGAGTGTCAGAATGTTGTCATTCGTGCTGATGATGCAAGGATAAAATATTATACAACATAGATGTGCGGATGTGCTATTTATACTATAGGAAGTGCACATACGTACTGTACTTCATCATTATACTGTACCTGGGAATGGTGTTGGTGAAGGATGCAGTTTAAAGATTTCCAAACCTGTGTGATAACCTCGAAGCGTTGGGAAGTACGTGACTAGAGAGCCGACAGGAAGGAAAATACAATTGTTAAAAAGCAAAAACTAACACTAAAGCAGAGAAGGACAGAAAATGGTGCAAAATGCATCAAGAAAAAATAAAAGCAGGACCATGTGGGAGGCTGAGGGAGGGGTCCCTTTCCCGAGTCCACGCACCCGAGGCTCAGAGGCCGAGCGCCAGGAACTCCCGCCCGTCCTCCAGGTGAAACGGGACGTGAACGGGGACACGAGAAGAGCCCTGGACGGGCTGCGGGGCTGGCCGAGAAAGTCAGCTCGAGGGGCCCGGGGGCCAGAGAGCGGAGTCTGCGCTCACCAAGGGGTGGGGAGTGGGTGTCGGGACTGCGCCCCTGCACCACGGCCACCCTGGGTAGGCACTGGGCAGAGCCACGCATGCGGGCGCCTGATGTCTGCACAAGGAGACACCTGCACGGGTACCCCGCACAGGGGGACGCCCACATGGGAGACACCCACACAGGGACACCCGCACGGGGGGACGCCCACATGGGAGACACCCACACAGGGGAGACACCCACACGGGGGGAACGCTACACAGGGGGACGCCCACACAGGGGGGACACCCACACAGGGGAGACGCCCGCACAGGGGGGACACCCGCACAGGGGAGACACCCACACAGGGGACACCCACACGGGGGCAATGCTACACAGGGACACCCGCACAGGGGACACCCGCATGGGGCGACACCCGTACAGGGGACACCACACAGGGGACACTGCACAGGAGATGCCTGCTGACTGTGGAGTGAGCTCTTCGCGGCATCTGAGGTCCGCACCACGGCAAGAGAGCTAAGCGAGCGGCTGACGCCCTGACGGGCTGACCCGTGGGCCGGGCGCGACACCGGAGGCCGCGGGAAGGTGCAGTCTCGCCCTGTGCATCTGTGTCGCAGGTGGTGGGGGTCACGGGGGCTCCCCGGGGCTGACCCAGGGACATGCCCAGTGACACCCTAGAGACACCCAGATGTCTGGAGCTGGTCATGTGCTGTGTCCAGCACAGCTCTTGAGAAACTCCCGGGGGGAGGACTGTGAAGAAACAAAGGCAAGAGAGGAAACCCCGAGAGCCGAGGTGAGGCAGACCCCGTCTCCTGTCGGGAGAAAACGGCCACAGAGCGTCTATTCATGCACGTGGGAGGTTGGCGTCGGGTGAACCCCTCTGCCTGACAGCTCGCTCACCTGCTCGCCTTGGGCACCCCGTGTCCTGGGGCTGGCCTTGCTCCCACCCTGCACATGGGATCCATCTCCAGCCCCGGCCGCGCCCCGCAGCAGGCGGCAGCTGTGAAGACCCAGCCGGCCGTGCTCAGGAGGCGGCACTTTTCTGTCTGGAAGCGTAACATCAGTGAAAGAACTTACGTAAAAAGTAAACGAGGCCAGGGGCTGCGTCTGGGGGCAGAGGCCTCAGGAGGGAAGCCCAACGTTCTCCGTCATGCGGCGATGTGGGCGGCCAGGCAGGGTGGATCGGCTGGGCGGGGGCTGCAGACCTTGTCCTTCCCTGTCCTCAGGGGTGGCCCGGGCTCAGCCCTGGGCACACAGCCGTTCTCGCGCACACACCTGTTCGGGCCCGGCCAGCAGCTCACTCTCACCGGCCCCCTGGCTCCTGCCCACTCCCTCCCCTCCCGGGCTCGCCTGGTTTGCCCCTCTCCCCCTTCCAGCCCACCCGAGCTCTGGCCACTCCGGCTGTGCTGTCCATTTGTCCTGCAGAGCAAGGGATGGGGAGGAGCTGCAGGGAGCACCTCCCCTAGCTCTCGGGCTCCCAGGACGGGGAAGGGACCTCAGTGATAGTCCCACCCATCCCTGCTCTTTCTAGACAGGAAATAGAGGCTGTCAGCACCACCCAGCTTCCTGCTGCTCACAGGGAGCCAGACCTGAACTCCAGGCGCTGACCGTCAGCACTGGGGCAGGGCGGCCAGGCCAGGGGCGCAGCCTCCCGGTCCTATAGCTGCCTTTCTGCACACGCTCCACTACCTGGAGATTCCAAACACGCAGCCACGGATCCTGTCTCGGGAGAGCGCCCGCTTGCACAGGAAGAACTCTAGAAGCAGCGCTGTGGGAAGAGGCCACACAGGGCCATCTTCCCCCGAGACGAGAGTCGCCTGCCTCAAGACCCAGGGGCAGGACATCCGGCCCTCCAGACCCTGGCATCCGCCTCTGTGAAATGGGTGGCAGAGACGCCTGGGACAGCTTCTGCAGGCTCCCCCAGGGCATGAGTGAGAGCCGGGTCAGGGGCCCTCGCCACCTCCTGGACAGTACAGGGGAGCCCCTCAATGATGCTGTCACTCTGCAGTAAGGGGATGGGTGGGGGAGCTCCTAACCATCACCCCTCCCATGGCCTCGGGGGCTCCCCTTGGGCTGCGGCTGGGTGTCCCTGAAGGCTCCATTGGTGGAAATTTAGTCCCATGGTAAGGATTTAAGTGGGTGAAACTTAATCTGGTGTGCGAGGTGAGGCCTGGGGAGGAGATCAGCTCATCGGGGTGCACCCCAGTATCAAACTTCGTGGCTGTAAAGAAGAGGGGAAGGGGCCGAGCAGCCACACAGCCACATGCACACTGCCCGTCTCTGAAACACGGTGCCTGTGCGGCCTCCGGGATGGCCAGCAAGAGGACAGCTCCGGAACTGCGAGCCAAAGCAAACCTCCTTCCGCCGTCACTCGTCCAGCCGGTGGCGTGTGTCACAGGCCACAGGAAACAAACCAGCACGGGGCTGGGGTCCGCCCAGGCCACAGGCGCACCCCATTCTCTCATCTGTTCCTGCTCTTCTGGGGCCGACTCCAGAAGCCGCACTGCGTCTGCTGACACCTCCAGGGAGGGGAACCCCGGGCTGCGTGCACCATTCAGACACACGTCACCGTCACGGCACGAAAACCGAAGTGAGGGCAGTGTTGCAGTGAATCTCGTGCATCAGCTCGGCCCAGCTGCCCTGCGGATGCGGGCGGTCGGCCCAGCTGTGACTGCTGTGGGGTGAAGCAGCCACTGGGTGTGGGTCCTCTCCCCAGGGCTGAAGATGCCAGTCAGCAGGGGAGGAGAGGGGAGCGCTGCTCACGCTGCAATGCCCCGTCCATCACTCTAATCAGGGTGGACGTCACCCCAGAGCCTCACTGACCTCTGGGTCTGGAGGCGGAGGCGCTGGGCGTGTCCATCCTGACGTTCGCACCAGACGGTCTGCTCTAGCCACAGAGGGAGTGGCTGGGCTGGTCACGACTGCCGGATATTCCAAGCAGGGTGGGTGACATTTTCAAATAGCAGAGGAACGAGATGGAGATCGTGATGAGGTGAACTTTGGTCTTTCGAATCACAGATTCTTGATAATGCATCTCTTTACCTCACCCTGGCTCCTGTAGACAACCCTCAAGGCACTGGATTTTAATCTTGCGGAGGAGTCTTAGGCACTCCAGGTCAGGGGTGCGGCTGCTGCCTTCCAAGGGGCTCTTCCCTGAGCTGCGGGGCGCCCCGGGCTGTGCTCTGGGCACCATGCTGGCTACCACCCTCAGCGGGCACCTCAGCCTCGCTGCTACTGCTGATCTACATGGCCGCTTCACCCAACGGGGGAGCCTTGGCTGCCGGCACTCCACGGTCACAAATAATCTGGGTGTTCTGAGGGTAAAGCGGCTGCCAAAAATTATGAAAGTTCAGAATTAAAAAAAAATTGTTCACTGGCCAACAGACTGGTTACATGACAGGGCTGGATCCATAAAATAGTTTTATCAATAATCGAGTTTAAAAATAAAATTTGTGTTAAAAATAACATGTATCTGTACTTGCTAAAGCAAAATACTATGAAATTTTTGTGTTAGCTATCTCAATACTGAAAAAGCAGACTTTTCTTGATGCATTTTATATATTGTGTTCTAATCTGCTGCTTAGCTATCTCTCCATGAAATTTCTTTTTAACTTTTATGTCTCTTCCTAAAATTGCAATCTTCTTCAAATTTTTATTTTGTTTTTAACAAATACGAAATTAAAGGCACCTTTTATTGACTATTTTATCATAATACGTTTGAGAAAATAATCTCTATGATAATGTCAAGATGCCAAATGAACTCAGTATAGTTTCTTGTAAGTGGAGGATACTCTTAATTCTATTTTTCATATATAAATGTGTAAACATTTTAGGCCAAAAGTTTCCATAGTTACTCTCTTTATGTCTTCATTTAAAGTTCATTTCTTTGGCAAATATAAAACTTGTCAAATAAATTGCATCTATTTATGGTTCTTTTGAATTTTTCACCATATTTAGTTCTTGTAAAATTGTAAGGCATCTCAATTTAATTCCTTTCTAGTATAGAGTATAAATTTATCCAATTAAAAATAGGTTCTCCCTCAAGAGGTTTTTCCTACCAGTTGAAATACACCAAGGGGAAGCCATAGAATTTCAGAACTGTATCTAAAACACAACTAGGGTTTTCATCAATGTAACATGCTCAGTTCCTCCTTTGATTTTGTTCCATTTATGTTTAACATAATTACTGATAAAGTTTTACTATTTGTTTTCTAATTGTTCCGTCTGTTTTGCTACTCTGCCTTTTATTAATCAGTACCAGACAGGGGGCTCTCGGGACCTAGAGACCATCATCACACATCTGTGGGCCAAGGGCTGAGACAGCCTTCTCAGCACCGTGGCCTGCAGGCCGCTGGGAAGCACCCCAGACCACTGTTACCCCCACCCCCGCGTCAGTGACGCCGTCCACTGCGGAGCAAGTGGGACAGTGATGCATTACCCAGCCGTGTGACCTCCAAAGCTGGAAATTTTTTAAGCTCATTAAGAGTAAGTGAGGCTGGAGGACTCATTGGGGGATTTTCCCTGCTAACAATTCTCATTTCATGCAAACATTCTGCATCTGATTCTGCATCTGTGGTTTTATGGGGTCTCGCTGTGGATCTTTTGAAGCGTGCATGGTACCGAGGGTGGCAGCTCAGGGCCCAGGAGTTTACCTCCTCACCCAGCCTTCTGCCCCTGCACGTCCCACCATGGCGGCCCCCACCTGCTTCATTCATCAAGTGCTGTTTACAGTTATCCACCTTACTGGATGGACATTTAAACACATTTTATGATTTTCTTTTAGAGGTGCGTTCTTGATTTATCAGTTTCCACTTAGAACAGTCTGTCCTGTGCCCAGAGCTGTGCATGCGTGATAGCTGGCTCGAGAGAACCCATGGCCTGAGAGTGCACACTCCCGCACACACTGTGAGCACGACACTCCCGCACACACTGTGAGCACGCACACTCCAGCACACACTGTGAGCACACACTGTGAGCATGCACACTCCTTCACACACTGTGAGCACACACACTCCCGCGCACCCTGAGAGCACACACTCCCACACACACTCCCGCACACCTTGAGAACACGCACACTCCTGCATAGCAAAGCTTTCCTTGGGGTGGGGAAAGGCGTTTCAGCCCCCAGCGGCCCCTGCACGCCCACCGCTGCGTGGTGCTCAGGCCCCTGTCCCTCCCTGGGTGCTCCTGGCCAGCGTGGATTAAGGTGGGCAGGCAAAGCCGCCTCCTGCACGTGGGGTCCGTTGGCCAGGAGCCTCCGCCTGCTTGAGTCTGGCGGCCTCGGGCTGCACTCACTCAAGGGCCTTCCCCCTGCCCTCGGCTCCTCTCCTGGCGTGGGACTAGGACCTCAGGCCTCGCTTTTCGAGGGTGTGTCCCCACCTCGCCTTCCTGAGCCGGGCTTGAGGTTGGCACTTGTTTCTCGGCGGCAGAACCACAGAAGGAGAATCCCGCGGGAACGTAGTCCCGTGGAGCCCTTGACCTGCGCTCCCCGGCAGTGCACAGCCCGAAGCATAGCGGCTCTGCAGCTGCTCCGGGCCCCGCACGCCGCCTGCTCCACTTCGCTCTCCTCCGGCAGCTCTGCTCCCCGTGGGGCTGTCTTCCTCCCCGGAGGGCGGCCTTCACTACTTCCTGAAGCCTGGGTCTGCTGCCAACGAACCCCCTTGGCTTTGCATTTCTGAAGACACCATTGTCTTTGCATTCAGTTTGGTGAGGTTTTCCCCATCTGGCCGGACACCACCCAGCCCAGCGCGTCACAGCCGCTCCACCGTCCTCTGGCAGCCGGGAGGTGCTGGCGGTGCCCCACGCCTCCCCGTCTGCTCTCGGCTTCCCTCTCCGCCAGGCAGTTCATCACCGCCCCTGCCGCCGGGTCACCTTCAAGCTATCAACTCTTCACACTACGATTTTCAGGCTATCTTTAGGCTACATCCTATATTTTTGGTTCTAGAAAGTCTATTCGACTACTTAAATGGATTTCAGTTCTCCACTGAAATTCTTTCTCTGCCATTTTATGTATTTCCTCCAGTTGATATTTTGATCATAGTGAGAAACTTTATCTGCTAACTCTGATATCTGAATCACTGATAAATCAGATTTTCTTGTCTGTAGATAAAAAAGTATAGAGGAAAATTGAATCACACATTCCTGTAGCCTTTGACGTTCTGAGATAGCTCGCTGATTTCACTGGCTGCAGCCTTCCAGCTCCTTGCTGATTGGCTTCTTCCCCAGCACCTAGAAATAGTTAATGAAACAGCCAGGGTTTAGCTGCAGTCTCCTAACCGGCAGGATGTGGGAGCCATGGAAGCTCTGCGTCACGAGGAAGGAAGGAGCCCCCCGAGTTCTCTCAGAGGGCGCCAGGGGTGCCGGCTCTGCTCTCAGTCATGGGCTTGCCTCGTGGAGTCTTCGAGGCACACGTTCTTGACCCTCCAGTCAGTTAACCCCTGCAGCGAAGATGTCAAAGTACCTCTGTCATGTGCTGTTAGGAGCAGTGTGGGACACGGGTTGGTTCACAGAGCCAGAGATTTGTAATATTGAATGGACGGAAAATGACGAAGAGAGAGAAAGCACACTGCGTGCTGTGTTTTTATTCATTATCGTCTTAACAATGAAAAGTGATAGCCCAGTTATCCTATGAGAGTGCATGCCTGATAGCTAATTCCACACACTCCTCGCTGGCCTGCAGGGCGCCCAGACGGAGTTCGGCTAGCGTCTGGAGGGAGGTCCCAGGGGAATGGGGGCTCAGACCCCCGAGGCCAGTCCACAGGGGGGGTCTTCAGTCCTCTCTCCTGCCTCCCGCTGGCCCTGGTTGTTCAGCTCCTCCTGGGCCCTGGGACTGGGTAGAACATCGCTGCTCTGCTTTCCCAGCAGCCGCCTCTCTCGGGTGGCGGGCCCCTGAGGTCCTGCTCACAGACGGAGACACAGACTGGACCCCGCAGCTCCCAGGCCGGGAGCCAGGTCCGCACAGTGAGCCCGCCCACAGGTACATGACTTTCATGTCTGATTCTGTATATGGACGTAGGCTCTCTGGGGACACTGATTTCTTGGATATGCACACGTGTGTGTGCATGCATGCTTTTACATGTGGCGGCTATAACTTCCATTTTGGTTTTTCACCGCTTCCCATCCTTGGCCTTTGGTTTGGCAGGAGCAGCCCCCGCAGGCTGCACCAGCGGACCAAACCCACACTATGGCTGCACATAAACACCCTGATTTCGGCGCCCAACCCAAGAAACGGGAGCTGCATTGACAGTGACATCAGGGGGTTCGTTTGCGAGAGGGTAAATTTCTCAAAGCTTTACCACGAGGCCATGAAGGGAGTACTAAGTAACTGAGTCCTTTGCTGGAGTTAGCAGGTTTGCTGCGTGCGCCTCGACTGTGCCGGTGAAGAGCCGAAAGGCACCGTCTCCTAACTGCCTGTGAGACCCGAGAACTGAAGGCACCGGGGCAGCCTCACCCGGCCTCACCTGACCGCGGGGCACGGGCAGCATGCGCTTGAGGGAGGGAAATAACTTAGAGAGAAACAAATCCATTCGAATACAAAGCCCTGCTCCGCGGAGCACACACACGCAGGTACAGGTCGTGGGTTTGGGTCACTGTCTGTCTGTCTGTCTGTCTGCTTCCCCTCCACCCGTTTTTTCCCAGTAGACGGTGGTGCATTCTCAGCAGATTCTCATCCCCTGCTATGGCCCCGGGCTGAGTGGCACACGCCAATAAACCTGTCACACAGTTTGCACGCTCCTCGTCAGCCTGACAGGGAAGCAAATGCCAGGAAATTGTACACGCCGTGAGCACTTTCTAAAGCATGCTGTGCTGAAAGCATTTGTTGCAAACAGAAAGTATCACCAAGTAATACATACACTGAACTGTTGCGATTGACGCCATTCAAAATGGTAAAGCCACCGAAGCAAGAGTCTTTGGACCGCTGTCACATACAGGAGGAAGAACCGTCACATCTGTGCCCCTACAGGCATCTGAGATTGTGAGGGCTGCTGCCACAGTGAACCAGGCAGGGGACGAGGGGCTCCTGTGGGCCGAATTTCCTTGGTGACCTCCAGGGTGGCCTTGGTGTCAGTAGGGTGGGAGGTGGGCCCTGTCCGGGATGGGCGGAGCCATCTGAGCCCATGCAGAGCTGGAGACCACAGAGGCTGTGTCTGAGCAGCGCTGCGGACAGGAGCAAGGTGTCGGCAGGCCGGAGAAGGACATCAGAGCTTGACAGCGCAGGGGAGCCGGGGAGCCGACGGCTTTCCCCTGCTGGTCTGGACAGGGTTGGGGGATGGTTCAAACACAGAGCACGGCTCTGAGAAGGGGACAGGGGAGTTCACAGGCTGAGGAAGCACCTCTGAGCTCACCAACAAGACTTCGGCCTGGCTGGGGTGCTGCCCCAGCCCTGGCACCCAGCCACCTCAGCTGGTTGGGACCCCAGGTGGCCCCAGGAGCCACAGTGATTGGGTATCATGGGTGCAACCTGGTTGTCACATCGGCTCCAGGAAACTACACCTCCCTCAGCGCTTGCCACACAGATCAGCTCAGGAAACTCTCTGACCCTCCAACTCCAGGATAACACCTGGGTCTGGGTCTGGGGCCGAACACAGAGACCAGGACACAGACGGTCACTTTCCTACCCAGGAGCAGCCATGGATGGCAGACCACACGGGACCCCGCCAGGCCACCTGGCCCACCCTGTGCTTGCCAGGCCCCCCCCCCCACCAAACATCGGCACAGAGATTTCTCTCCTGGGGCTTCAGGTGAGGCCAGGCAAAGCAGGAAGCAGGTACCACTTCTGTACCGAAATAAACAAACTGCCTAGGACACGGAGCCTGGAAGCCCTCAGCAAGGGAGCGGGAGGCTCCGAGAGGCCTGTGCGACTGTTGACGTCCCCAAACCAAACGGTCCCCAAGTCCGCGTCCAGGCACCACCAGGTCAGACCCTGTCCTATCCGTGTTCCTCGTGAGCCCGGGCTGTCCACTCACACGTTTTAGAAATGTGCAACATAAAGGACGAGGACCCAGGGCCCAAAGGCCTGGCCCGGAGGAAGCAGCAGGAAGCGTGAGCCCCTGGCTGCCACGGAGAGGGGTGGGCCAGCCTGGAGCAGGAAGGCAGCCGGGGGCAGGGGCAGCACCCCGGAAGGCAAACTGCGTCTACTAAGAAACCCTGGCCGAGGAGCATCTCCAGAAGGCAGGACCGAAAGACAAGGGGACGGGAAGTGTGGAGATGTGACGCGGAAGGGAAGGATCTCTCGCCCTGGAGGGAGAGTCGGCGGCTTCTGCTCAGGGGGACAGTCCCCCGCCACCTCATCCCCAGGGGGACTGGCGTTCCCTGCTCCCTGTACCCTGGCTCCCGTACATCTCTTCTCAGGATTTTGTGAGGATGTTTAATCGGAGTTCTGTTCAAATTTGCCAACCACGGTGCAATAAAGAGAAAGCTTCCAGGCTAGAAAAGCCCTGGCCCGAAGCTCGGGGCTGCAGGGACACCAGGCCTGCGGGGCTTTTCTGAGGAACTAGCAAGCCCTTGTGTTTAGGTCTGCTCTCTCCCGACTCTCACACGTGAGCCGTTTATGCTCATAACCGTTCACTGTGGCCCTGGAAGGGTACCGGAGCGGCGTGCGGTTAATGAGGTGGCGACGGGTTCTCTGTGCTGTCCTGAGGGTCCAGCTCGGCCAGCTTACGCGCATGTTGTCCTTTCAGGAGTCAACTTTCGGGATGCGTCACCCCAGTGCCCCTACACTCGGTCCGTGGTTTTTGAGTTAAGACGGAGACCGGGAGTCCTCTCGGGCTCTGTCTGTCTGGTGCGTCCTTCCTGCCTCCAGGGGGCGCCCCACTTTGCAGGCACGTGGCCGGCACGAGCCCCATGCGGCTTCTCCTCCTACAGGCGGTGCGGTCTGCAGCCTGCACAGGAAGCCCGGGGTCCTCTCGGGCCGGGACGCTCTGAAGGGGCCCCCTCTTCCAGAGACGGCGGGGTAAAGATGCTGAGGACCTGAAGGAGGGAGGGAACCGGGCACGGGTGGGGGATGAGTGGCAGGGAACACGGCAGAAGGAGGAGCGCTCCGGGGCCGGAACCCAGCGCCCGCCGTCACCCTCTGTCCTTCCCTCCTCGCCTGGTCTAAGTTGGAACCCAGAACCCAGATCGGCCCCAGGCTCCTCCGAGCTCTTAGACGGTGACTGGTGGCCAAATACAGTCTGGACTTTTGTTTCAGGGTCCAAGGCCCCTCCTCTCCTCTGAAGGGCCGCACCCTCAAGTGTCACCCGTGAGTGTCCTCTCTGCTGCCCCACTGGGCCAGGACACGGCACCTCACGGGATGCTCTCTCCGCCTCCGCAAATGCCTCGAACTCTAATGCCCGGCGGACTTCACCTGACGCCAGCTGCCAGTACCGAGCTCGCCCCGCCTCCACACTGTCCCGTCCAGCAAGGCGAGGAGGGGAATCAGCCCACAGACCTGTGCAGGGCAGGCGTGGGCCCCCACGGGAGAGGCTTCCCTCTGACCTCACCCTGGAAGCGCGGCGTGACCCTCTGCCGTCTGCACTTCGGGGAGAAGATGCCGTGTGTGCGCATGGCAGGTGCCCGGGGAACCCGCCTGTCCGGGAAACGCGGGATCGGGACCCAGAGCCCACCCACTCCACATCTGCTACCTTTCCGTCTTCTCCGACGGCTTGGGGCCTTGACGGAAGAGAGACCACGGACAGCAGAGTGTGACCGAGTCTCTGGTAGATTTAATCAGTGATGCGAAATCTACATAATCACACAGGCCCTGCACCACAGGTCGAAGCGAGGTCCACTGGCTTTGGAAACTGTACACTTGGGGACACACCGTATGAGGCTACACAGCTGGAGGAGGCCGTGTTCTGTTTAGGTGGCAGGCACTGAGGGCTTGGCTGTTGCACGGGGACTGTGACGACGAAGCTCGAGTAGCCCCCAGCAGCCGGCCACCACCGTCCAGGTGACCAAGTTCAGAATATCGTCCGCCTTACTGAAGCACTTTTCAGGTAACAGCAGGCCCACGGAAGTTTGCTCTGAAACAGACTCCTTCCTGGTGTGGGAGCGGCTATTTTTACATCTGGAAGTGCTGATGATACAAACTCACACCTGCGAGGCCGGGCCTGAGAAAGCGCTTTCCCACCTGTTTGGGAATCAGGGCC